>VWPU01013048.1:0-71527 GCA_013398955.1 Callaeas wilsoni | reverse complement strand
GGGGGGGGGCCGGGGGCCCGGGGCCGGGGGGCTGAGGAGCCGCGGGAGCGGAGGGAGCGGAGGGCAGGCTCCTGCGGCGGGCGCTGAGGGACACGCACCCGCCCCGGGGCGAATTGCCTGCAGGTGCGGGCGGGGCGAGGGGACCGTGGCACGGTGCGCGCGTGTGTGCGAGGCGGGGGCTCGACGGGCACTCCTGCCCATCTGGGGCGCGGCAGGAGCCCCGCGCGGACAGCGCCCGCTCCGCTGCGCGAAGCGGTGAAGGCGGATCGGAAAACCCGGGTCCCGCGGAGTCAGGAGGGAATCGGGCAGGCGGGACTGCCGGCACCTGCCGCACGCCAGGGTCGCGGCTTCTCAGCGTTTCTGAGGATGGGAGGTATAACCGAATATATTTGGTATCAAATCCAGTCAGCCCTTCTGGAACTCCTGGTTCTGTTACAGAGACCTTTTAAATTGTATGACTTTTCCGGGCACCGAAATTAATCATTCCTTACGGATTTGGGGTTCTTTCAAGCAATGCTGAAAATACTCAGTGCTGGCCAGCTGATAGGCACATCCTTGACAAGTGCACCGTTTGATCCTGTGCATGTGTGAGAACCAAATTATAGCCCCGTGTTCCTGTTTTAGTTTAGTAATTGGTGTACGTAGGACCTTAGGCAAGTAAGTTATGATCCCTCACCGTTCCCCCACTGGGATCAGTGGCGCTCTCCCATGAATTGTGTTCACAAGAAACAATGGCAGCAATGGCAAAATAACATTGCATTAGGCAGGATTCTAACCTTATGTTTTCAGAGAGTGTTTATTACACCAAACCTATGGTACGTTTAAGGCAGTGGAAAGATCCTTGTTGATTTCACAAATTATTTGTTTTAGTCCCTGTCAGTAACAGTTCTACAGATGGTCTTGTGTTCTTATTAGCTAATTAAGCAAGTTTAATCTCTTAAAAATGGATAGAAATTTCATTCTGAGGTCTGATTTTCTCTTAGAAAGGGAAAAAAAAGTCCCTATGGAGACTTATCATTCCAATAAAGTCATCCACAGAAACAAAACAGTGTATTTTAGCTAGAAAATGTAATTTACATAGTTTGTCATTTTCAGGATGTGAAATGATGTCTTCTCCAATATTGTCAGCAGGACACAGAATTGAGCACATGCATTAGGGACTCTGTAACTACAGCCTTTCTTATTGAAAGAGTCTGATATAAATAGCAATTTTAAGGCCTGATTTTGTGATCACAAGTGTTTCACTGTGGTTTGAATATATAAATGTATAATCACATGAATTAGGATTTACAGTTTAAGTCCTTAGTCACAGCAGAGTCACAGTGGAAAACTGTCATTTAAAGCCAGACTAAAAAGTTGTGTCTTGTTGCCAGCCACTTGAGCATTAACTAGTTCCAAAGAAGTTAGCCATAAACTAAGAACACCCCTGCATTCTGAATTCTTGTTAAGGCTGCCATCATTTCCCTGTATTCCTGCCTTGCTTTTGATTTTGTATGCAATCACATGCATTGCCTGATAAACACCTTCTCACATGCATCCTCTGCATGCTCTGCATGAAGAGATTCCTTCAGGTTTGCTGAGAGCCTCTGAAGAGGTGCCAGTATTCGGTGAAGAGCTAATCATAAGGCAGGAGTGTGTGCATAAACCTGCACATTTGTGAAAAATTAGATTAGAAGCAGATACTAAGGAAAATCTCAGGTTTTTAAGAATTTGTATTGTTTATGTGGTTGGATCAGCAGATGGCAAATGTGACTCAGTATAAACGTTACATAATTCTTCTAGGAAAAATAAAATCTCAAGACTGTGCTCTAATTGAAATGATCGTCCAGAAAGCTGTTGAAGAACAGTATGGAGAATCAGGATAGAAATATCAGTGGAGCAGATGCATGCAGTAGCCAGCAAATTCAGAAAGATTTTATGAATGTAGCAAGGCTCAAAACCCCAGTAAACCCATCAGCCTAGTGCCCAAGAAAACCTGTGAAGGCCAAACAGAAGATTTAGTTTCATTAACAAATAGGGCAGAACAGAGTAATTCTATGAATTTGAAAAGTAAAAAGGAATGTAAGCAGCACTATTTAATGGAAGGGTTAAATGTGGATAAATTCTAAGAGCTACTGAAGCAGAGAATTGAGAATTGAGGCTGATGTGTTTCCAGAGGTGAAATGGACAGTGGACTATAGTAAGAAAAACAAAGTATCTAGACTGAGTTGAATGTAAATAGTCAAACCCATTCATTAGATTGAGTGGACGCCTTTGTGTTTTTAATGTCTTACATTCTTTGCTCCTGGTAATATCAGAACAACACTGTGGAGTGTTAAAAGTTGTATGCATGATAAATAAGTGAATTAGACATAGAAAGTAGAAACATAGCTGTATAATTTGCAGTAGTTACAGATGAGAAAAATAATTTGTAAAACAGCAAAGAGATCTTTCAAACCGTTGTATGCTTTTTGAGCAGTGATGTTCCATACCACGGCAGAATTTTGATTCTATGATTTTAGTATTTGTAAAGGCATTTTAAGTTATGACCACTGCAGCTGTCAGTGTCTAAGTGGCATCACACCTTCAGTCTCAAAATTTCTCTTAACACAACATATGCTTTACCTTCTGTTTTCTTCCATTTTCTAAAATACCAGAGAGAGCACTTAGCCTACCTAGAAATTCTTAAACTGATTTGTCATTTGAAAGGACTAGAAGTGACTGTCAAAAGCAGGGAGTTTCCTTAATGTTTTTACAATGCGACTATCACTCGGCTTTGTTCTCATATCGGGGTGACAACTTCTTCATTTCTTCCTCCTGCAGCCTCCCTGACTTAAAGGCAAATTAAACGGGTGCTTTCTAACATTCCATGACTTTTCCCTCTCTATTTTCCAGCAGAAGTGTGGAAGGGAGTATGAAAAACTGAGTTGCAAGTATTGAAGAAAACACGAAATCTGTGATATTAAAAAATAGTTGTGTAGAATAGCAAACATATTAACGTCGTATTTCAGGACTATGTATTATCAGTTCTCTCACGTAAAGATATTAGGAAGGCCTAAGATCCCGATTACAAATTCTGAGGGGTATTCTGAGACAGAGCACAAAATGCTAGAATAAACCATCAGTTCTTTTTGACAGCAGAAAATAAATTAGCATTAAATAGGCCTGAATATTATTCTAATTCTTGTGAAGGCTACCCAAGAGAAAGCAGTATTTTTCCTGCATCTGGGTGGCAAGTGTTTTTCAGTCTTGATACTGTCTTTTGCCCTTTAGAGTGTGTATCTATAGCATAAAAAAGAAACTGAGTTTCAAGCCGTGAGCTCTTGAGGCCAGGCACAAATGCCATCATGTCCTGGTTCCCTGCCAAGGTGAAACCCCCATGCAGGTCACCCTCCTCCGAAGGCCCTCCTCAGGGATAGGCTCAGCAGGCAGACGGCACAGTGGACATGGCCTTGGTTTGGAAAACTGGGACACACCATAATACTCACATGACGCTTAGTTTAGCTCTCACCACTGAAATATGCAAAAGGACTTGCATCCTCCCCCACTGGAAAAGAAAATTATAGAAACTGGAGGTACTAAAACTAACTCATGAGGGATATAAAAACACCAAGAGTTCTGTGGTCTTAAAAGGCTGCATGGATTCTTGGACTCACCCAATTAAGTAGAAGCTGAAGTAACATGTGAGGAAAAAGCCATTTTTGACAACTTACCCACAACAATCCTGTGTCTGACCATACAACTCTGACTAGATCCCATTTTCTATAAACACTTAACTTCCTTTCAAACATGCTGGAAATTTGCAGGTGAAAAGAATGGAAAACCAGTCCCTTAGTGATGTTGAACAACAGGAAGACACTGTCTCAGCATTTGCAGTGACCCCACAGCATCATTCTTACGGGGCTCTGAACACATTAAAGAAGAGCAAGAAATTAAACTGTGATTCTGTCTCACAGCCACTCACCTACAGAGTCATCTGAATATACCAAGGGAAGTGTGCTGCATTCCGCACAGGGCTGAAACATCCCACTGCTGGAAAGTGTCAAGTACACACAGACTGCAGGCTGTGTCAGCGCTGGAGAGCCAAACCTCCAGAATATGGGCATGGGATGGTACTGACAGAAAGTCAAATCTGACTGCTGTACCATTTCCAGTGCAATTGTGATTTCGCTCTGATGGCAGATGCTAAGGTTAACTGGGATGTCTATACATTTCTTTACATTTATTTCGTGTGTGACAGCAGGTGGGATTAGCAGTATGATTATTCATCCAGTCCTTCTGCTCTGTGTTAGGTTTACATCAGTGTGCTATCAAAATATGCCTGAGACTATTTTTCATGCATTAGAGAGAAATGCACAATCAAATGTGGATACAAGTTGGTGAGAGCAGCATGCTGATTAGATGCCACAATCCACTGTGTGCTGACAGATACAGTACAATATTAAAGCTTTGCCTGTACTGCTTAATGCACAGCTTATTGCATAAAAAACAACTTGTTTCTACCTTTGATACATTGCAACCTCTTTCGGACTGTAGAATATTTTCCCCTTCTTATCTTCCCTTGAGGATATGTACAACATTGCCTACACATCAGATTTTGACGGCCTGAAAGAAGGATCATAGAGAAGTCTCGGCTGAAACATGCAAGTGATGAGGGACTGCAACTGCAGGTACAGACAGCTGGTAGAATTGTGTGCAAGTGTTATCCTTGCTCTCCATCAGTAACATCCAGGAAAGCACCACGGCGGGACTGGTGCGCTGTAAGGCAGTAGCATAGCTAGAAGTGTTCTGCCAGGGATCTATTCTGGTTTTCTCTCTACTCATAGTCACTATCCTTCATGGATACACAGTGGTAAATCACTCCCCAGAATTGACATAAATGGTTGAGCGATCATACGTCGTGCATTCTTTAGGTTTGTTTGTGTTTGTGCATACACGTGGTGATGACCAACAAGACAGAATGTATTTGAAATTTCAGCTGTGCTGTTGTGCAACATCACTTCAGACCTCATTGGGTCCAAAAGACAGCGTGGTTACTGGAAATGAATGGTGCACATAGAACAAAATGAGTATATTTAGGTCATGATCTGGGAACGCCCATAACTGTCTATTTGTATTTAAAAGGTGTAACTGTCAGACTGATAGCTGGGCAGTAAGAGGTGTACAACTAGGAAAAATAGGAGAAATATTTAAAAGGAGAAATACCTGACAAAGACAGATTTTTGATTAATGTTGCAGTGGGAGTTAATCTGGAACCAAATGGACACAGCACTCTTTTTTCTCAGTATAGCATTGTCAAATGTACAGTCTTCCACTGATTCTCTTACTAGCTTTAATTTACCAAATCCTTGCAAGTTTTCGCTTTGATGCTTATTCTTAACCCAAATTATGCAGATAGCTAACTTTCTACTGGATTCTTGGTCTGGCCAGGTTTTTTTTCCAGTGGATATAACTATTTGTGGTGAAAAAGTGGTTGACATTTCAACTACCAGGGCCTTTCTTTGCAGGCCAAATCCAAGGTGTTAACTGAAGTTACAGTCCCATAAGAAAAGGCTTTGTTGAAACAAATCAGTAAATAAAAATAACTTGCCTGGACCAGATTCAATTCCCCAAAGAGTCTGAAGAACCTCAGATCTAACACTCACGAAATTAAAATGATGACGTGTGAGCTATTGTTTCAATTGGCCTTGGTACTAGATGAGTGGAAGGTGGCAAATGTGTTCCTAGTAACTCCTATGGGGCTTGAAGGGGACCTGGAGAAGTACTGAGTTGATTTGCATGCTTGGAAAATTGGTAGACACCTGGCTGCATACAAAAGTGAAGATTCAGTACAGCTTTTGGAGAAGCAAGTCATGTCTCGTGGTTCTGTTAGAGTTCTTTGGAGGAGTCAAAGAGCATATAGAAAATTGCAAGTCAATCAATAGGTTGTATTTGGCTTTCCAAAAAGCTTTTGACAAGGTCCTTAGAGAATAGTTTTAAAGAAATCAAATTGTTATTAAGAGGGATGATTCTCTTGTGAGTGGACAATTGGTGAAAGGAGGGAAAGTAAAAGGGAAGAATGGCCAGTTTTCACATTGGTAAGAGGTTGTCAGCACAGCTGTGTAGAGGTCTCTCCTAGGACCTGCACTGTCCAGCAGGCTCATAAAAAGCCTCTGAAGAGAATAAGAAGTGAAATAAAGTAGCAAAACAACGGGTTTCAGAACAGCTTGGACTAAAGCTGAGTGTGGATGAGTATATTGTTCTAGCAGATAGTAAAACAGAAGGTGGAACTCAACATTGACCAAAAAAAGGAATAATTCTTTAGTGGAGGGATATTTTGGATTCCCCTTTTACAATTCCAAAACTGTTGTTATGTCTCCATACATTTCTATAAAAATGTCCATTTAATGCTATATGGTAATCAAAATGGCAAACACAATTATTGGGAATTATTAGGAAAGCAAATGAGCATCAATATATCAGTGTATAAAACCACTGAGTTTTCCCTGGCTTAAAAACATTACATCAGAACTAAGCAAGGTACAGTAAACAAGAAGAGCTATAATCAGATGTATAGTATGTACAGTCTTTGTAAAGCCTAAATAGACTAGGCCACTTCAGCTTTAAAAAAATGATAACCATAGGGAGATATAAATAGAAGTATATAAAATAAGGGACATGGAAAAGGTAAATATAAAACAATTATTTTTCCTAAACAAGAACTTAGGAATCACAGTGGGCAAGGAACAGACTTAAGTGAAGTTAATATACTGTTTTCATTCAAATATTTTAATTTAGCATAGGCTTGAGGTTGCTTTGTATTCCATGTGGAAGCACGTGCTTTTATTCTGAGAAATGACATTTTAGCACAGACCTGTATGTGTGCACACTGATAGCAACACAGCACAAATATCAGGTATGTAAGCTTTGCTCATCGTCTTGCTAATCTGTTCTATCTCAGGTTACTGCCTTGTGTATGAATGTAGTTTAATGGAGTCTTCATATGTAAATTAAAATAGACAGCACAATGTTTACTGTGGTTTTGTACAGTGCATATACAACCACACAGTTATTCTGATGTTAAGGGTACTGCTGCTGTCTGTCAAAAAAAACAATTAGTATCAAATTTGTCAGAAATGGTGATTTTGTGAAGCTGGTACTTAGCTCCTAGCACAAGATTAGGGCCTCAACATATTTTATTCAGTTAGCCCAACAGTAAAAAGGTTCTTCATTCTTAATTACTTCTTCAAGCCCCACAAAACAACATTCTAGAGTGTTTATTAAAATCAGACAGCTAGTCCTGCACTGCCTAGGGAAGAAAGTTATTGCTTTTTGCATGAGGACATGGTTATGCAGTGAATTTCTTAATCTCAATTACCTCTTGTGTAACTGGATTACAGAGGATAATATTAACATGAGTAATTTGTTTGCTGATGTGCAACTCCCTCATTTTGAGCCTTCTAACAATACAATAGGTCTTGGTCCAAAAAAATAATTGGTAAAGTCTATGGCTAAAGCAGCCAATTAATTTGATTTACACTTATTCATCTGAATTGAAGGTGACTATCAACCCCAGGCAAAAAGCCCTGATTTCATTTCAGCAGCTAAGTTAAAGCTAAGATCTCAAAGGAAGAACCATGCACAAAAAATTATTCCATGTAAGATTAATGTTTCAAGAACACAATAGTCTACTGACCTACCCCAGAGCATCAGTAGCAAAGGTAGCAGAGAGGATTACAGGAATATCAGCATATCCGTGACACTCTTCTAACTGGAGCTGATTCAGAAAAACACTTTCAGGAATTAATCTTTGCATTCTTTCACATTGGAAGAAAACTGGTGCAGCTATTTGCGATAGATGTTCTATTTCCATATTCTATTAAGAAAATAGAAAGTACAGAGAGACACTCTGCTATGGATATGCAAATAGGCTGGCATAATCCTAGAAAAATACGCAATAATTAATGCAAAGTAATCTTTAATCAAATAATTAAGTATACAACAAATTGGAGCTAAAAAGATCCACCTCCAATAAAGCAGAGTGAATAACTAAAGTAGGATGAATAATTCAAGTAGGAAAATTCTGAAGTCACATAAATCTGAAAACTGCTGTTTTCTTACATTTGTTTCCTCTTTTCACACCTCTGGACCTGCCACACACTGTAGTTTTATGAAAATAGATTTTGTAATGGCAAATTAATGAGCTTCTATGAAACTACTATTTTATCACATCATTCCTTTTTATATTAAAGATACAAAAAAAATTTTTTTACATTTGAAACATCAAAATATGGAACTGATATAAAAATATGAGTTTTATTTTGATGTTAGTATTTCATCAAGCTAATGCTTTTCTCAGAAATATCCCAGTGAAGACACTACCCTGCACTAGCCCAATCTCTTTTCACAGAAACATTCAGGTTGGAAAAGACCTTTAAGGTCATTGAGCCCAACTATTGCCCCATCACTACCAAGTCCACCACTGGACTGTGTCCGTAAGTGTCACATCTACACATCTTTAAAATACCTTCAGGGATGGTGACTCCACCACTTTCCTGGACAACCCTTTTGGTCCAGAAATTTTGCCTAATATCCAACCTAAACCTCCCCTAGTGCAACTTGAGGTGTTTTCCTCTTGTCCTATCACTTGTTTCCTGTGAGGAGAGACTGAAACCTTTCACCACCACCACCATTTGAGCAAGGAAACAACAGTTCAGATTTTCTGTGGAAGCCAAGTAAATTTCTTTTTTTTTTTTCAGGTAGGATTGTTTTTATATGAAATCATATTTTCCAATTATTTTGAATGTTTTGATATATTTTGTGATGTACCTGATCTAATGCACGTTGTGTATACAGTAACTAAACATTCGTAGCACCTGACTTAATTAGTATTCAGCTTGTCTGTTTATTGTGCATTTCTCTCTTGCCGCAAGTTTTAAATTTCCTTTCACAGAAATTCTCAGTCTCTCTTTTCCAGTTCCTTCTATAATACAACCCTGTCTTTCTCACAGGGAAGATTACCCTGTTAGGATGGTTGTAATGAAAATGTACATCATGCTGAGGACATGTTTGTGCTACAGCTCTGCCTCATCCTTTTTTAGTTACACACAGCTTCAATTTAGTTCTCACAGTAACCTCGCCTTCAGTGTTTCAGGCGCAGATTCTTCTGGCAGGCCCATTTCCAGTGGGTATCAGGAATGGTGGAGTGGGTGAGATTGGATACTGAGTATCTGATACCTAAGTTTCCTCTTATTCATAAATCCCACTTGAGGCAGGTTCTCCTGATTGGCATAAGAACTTTCCAAGGGTCTTTAGGGTGAAAGGACATCAGCAAAGTGGGAGATTATGACGTTTGTCAGTTAATAGCCAGCTAACACATGCAGTATGATGTTGCTCCATGTATGAGTTTTATCACCAGATGGAGAAGAAAAAAATAAATCTGTTACTGCCTATACATTACTATTTGCTGCTAAGTAAAAATATGCCTTTTGATTCCAGCAGCTGTGAATTTAAAGGCAGCCACACTGACATTAAGGATGACAGCTATTCAGCCACATGGGAACACATTTTCATGAATAAGGTGCTCAGAATTTGTTCTAGTGTATTGTTTTCCCTATGCTTATTTCAAACACACTCCCTTTTTCCTCCTTGACTTACAGTAGCTAAACAAGAGACATGTTTTGCATAATGAAAAGGCAAAAGAGATTAACTCTAGGTTGCCTTTGCCTGCTGAAGTATTTTGTCAAGTCCCATTTCAAGGAGTCTTTTAAATCTTCTTAACGTTATGATTTTGAAGGAATACTTTCCTGTTGCATAAGCTGAAAATGTTTCTGATAATTGCAAAGGAAGGTTTAAGAACAGCATTCAGGTCATGACCCCTCTCAGATATATCTTCAGATGAGTATGAGTTTGAAATGTAACTTGTAGTTTTCCATGAGTTACATTTCCAGCTGTTAGTGATTTGGAAGGATTTAGGATCCAGTTAAAGCAAATAGCTCTGCCATTGCTTTTAAGAATTTCTCAATGACTGTTTGCAACTCACCATATTTCTTACCATTACTTCTGGATAGGAAATGAAATGCTGGAAGTGACATATTTTTTATAATTCTTTAAGAAAACTGTGGTATAAATACCTTAAAATACATAAATAAGTAAATACACACACACACACTCAAAAAGTCTGTAAATAGATACATCTTTTTGGTGAGTACTGCAGCAATAGCAAATCTCATGTTTAGCAGGAAGTGATTTTTCAGGAGACTTCCTGCTATCTTTCTGCTAAGCTTGAGCAGAGAAGCCTCATTTCTACATCAAACTCAGTTCAGGTAAGCAGCTGTGATTTTGCTGGTGTCCAGTATATTGTCATGTTCTGCAACATGTTCTAGTATGTGGCACTGCAGGATGACACCTTAAAAAACTCTCCATTGTACCTATCCTGAGTTGCAGCCTCTTGTTAGAAACAGAATTAAAAATAAGTGGAAGGAAAAAAACCACATTAAGATTCCAGAGGAATGAAGAGACAGCTGCTTTCTAGGCTATTTTCTCTATTTGACAAAAATAAAGCGACCCCATTCCTACAGTAAATTTTGTATAAATTGCTTTTCTGTCTGCTTAGTCATTCTGCCTGTAAGTTTTCAAATAGCCAAACAGGATATAAAAAGAAATAACTCCAGATCACTTACCACACACTATAGTGTTAATATAAACTGTCATGTTAGATTACCATCTGGTGAAGGTGGGTAAGGTAAGTGTTTGTGAAGGATTACATTTGGTTGTTCCCAAAGAAACACAGGAAGCCTCTCTATATGTTCCTTTTATTAAAAACGAGGGGTAGTTAGCAAGGAAATGGAACAAATAAATTGTTGATGTCAAGGTGGAGCTTTTCATCTATACATTGATAGGAAAACCAGAAAAAATTACTCTACCCTTTTAAGAGATAATGATGAAGCACAACAAATCTGGTAAAAATCTTACCATAAAAGCCACAATATGTGGAAAAGAAAAGTTTTTAGAATTTATTTAAAGCTGAAATGGGGAAGAAAATCTTTCTTCTGACACTGTTCAGGCAGTTCATGTGATTTACTTAAAGAGGGTAACATATAAAGAGGGAAACTGGCATAAAGAAGGCAGTAGAAACAAAGCCAAGCTATCTAAATGTGAAAAAACCCGCCCACCCTGATTGAAAGCCGTGCTAGAAGCTGAGCATCGGCAGTCAGTGACAGCGGCAGGCTGCCCCGTGACCCCTCCCCTCCCGACCGCCGGCACGGCTCCCGCTCCGCCCCCTGGCGGCGGCGCTGCACCAGCCGCGCCGAGCACGCCGGCCGAGCACGGCGGCTCCTGCCGGGCCCGCACTCACCTGCCACGGACTGCAAGACGGTCATTCGCAGCGCAAAAGCGTTTCCCAGCGCTCTGACGCTCCGCGTTACCGGAACGATAGAATTACACTGGCAGAAGTTGCTTCTGGCAGTTGCACCTTCCGTGGTAGTGGCGGAATGAGGTTTGCAGATTTGCTCCACGGAGAAGTTGCGTAGAGGCTGCCTCTTTATTCAGCACTTTCTGCCTCCGACTACCACTTCCCAAGCGCTCCTTTGTCCTTGTCTCTGCCAAACGTTTAAAATACTTACCAATTATCTAACTCCAATTAAATCATGGTGGTTTCAGACGTACTTTGTCCTAGGAAAACTGCATTAACCAGTTCATGCATTATGCTCCACACACTGCCATCTTACTCTCACAGAAGACACAGCGTAAGTACATCTTACTTTTACTTCCAAAACAATGCTCTCAGATGTAGAAGAATTCTTAGAGCAGAATGGACATGGTCTGTATCTGAATGCAGTGAACAAGCCAGACTTAGCCCTGCTAAGCCCTACACTCAGAGACTGTTAAAACAATAAGATTTAATACTGAGACTACATGGTGGAAAGCTTTAGGAAATACATATATTCCACTTCCACTCATACTAAAATAAGTGAGTGATGGCAACAAAAAGGAAGGCAGGAAATAGTGAAGGAATAATAAAATACAGATACGTTAATGTAGTGCTTAGAAGCGTCTTGGGCAATGGCAGACAAAGCCAAAAAATGACCTTTTAAAAAAAGTTATTATCTGCCCATTTAATTAGGTGGCAATATGAAAGGTTCATCTCTTTGGGATGCTTAAGTTACCCCTTATTTTGGGAGAGAAGACAGGCTATGAAGAGTTTAGTTGATTTTTGAAGATTTCATTCCTGCAACTTGTTTCAGCTAGCAGGTAGCATGACACATACTTGCAAGACATTCTATAGTATTTGAGAAGCTGCGAGTTGCAAAAAAGTTCTTGGAATATTAAAGCGTTCAAAAATATCTTCCACAAACTTTAAAATCAGAACAATTTGAATTAAGTTTTTATATAAGTGTGCTAAAAATATCTAAAACGGTAAACAACTGTTAACTACACAGCTTCTACTTACCAGCAATCTTTATGCATTTTTTCCTAATTTTATTGAGAAACAAAGCTTTGTTCCTCCAGCAAAGGCAGGAACTATTCACTATCACTATTCTTATACAAGTTTTGCATCCTTTAAGGCCGATTAGCATGACCTTTGTGCTGCTCGTGCTCTCAGGTTTCCTGTTGCTACTAAGACCAGGAGGTCACTGCCAGGGAAGTCAGCGGAGTGAGCTGAGCAGGCTGGTTGGTGCTGCAGCACTGGAAGACACCTCAGCCTCAGCACGAGAGCTGTGCTTCAGCACTACAAAGCCTGCCACTGGGTTCACAGCAACACGGGTCTTTGCTGAGGCACAGGAAATGGGGCCGCTACGCAAAAGCCAGTCAGCAAAAGTGAAGTGGCGTGGAATTTAAAAAAAGATAAGGTTGTATTGCCAGGCTGTCAGAAATCTCATTTTCCTGCTGGAGGGGTAAATGTGTGGATTTCTCATCAAATGCCCACAATTTCGTTGCTACTTACATATTAGCAAGGTGATGTTCTGTTCCTACAATAGAGAAAAAAGGCATTCATTTATATAAACAGCTGAACTGGAATCTGACGTACTCTCTAAAATGTGCAGATGACAACAGTGAGCTGAAAATCTGCTTCAAGCATTTTGTGATGAATGTTTTAAGAACTAGACCAATGAGAGCACATTTTTTTATATAGAAAGCATTGTGTCCATCATTACTTACCTGAAATCTGGTCACTGCAGGGAGTTTGCTTCTGCAATACTTACATACATTTGGTACTCTTGGAATTGTAGGTGCTCTATACAAGTCTTTACCTATATTATCACATTCTCCTTATATTTATTATAAAATTATTTTGAATGAAGGTAACCATTATCATGGCAGACATAGGAAGTTTTCTACAGCTAGCAGTTATCCTTTAGAGATCACCTGTGATCCCAGATTAAGACTCACAAATAACTTCCTAAGGGAGACAGTGTACAAACAGACACGGCTAAAGGAACTGGGAAATAAGGGACTTAGGCAGAAGGGGCCGGAGCTGATATGATTTCTACAAAGCTCCCTCTCCAACAGGCCTTTTATAAGTAATACTGTAAGGCCACAGAATTTTGATTTAAAAGTGGTGCCTACCAACAAATTTAGAGCTGCAGTGAGAACTGGAACAGCACATGCCAGAAAGATTCAGTGGCCGAGCCTGGGAAAGGACACAGCCTCTCTAAGGTGAGCTGATGTGAAAGCTTCATTAGATATTCAACCAGCATTTCTAAACAAAATGAAGAGTGTTAAGCTAAACTGTAGACCAGTTTAAATTTCCACAGAAAATGTAAAATAAAACATGGTAACAGTTTTCCTACCGGACCTCTGGAATCAGTTTTCTGTATACATTGAAGTTCTCCAGACTATTTTCCATTTTGGTCTTTGCAGAATAAAAGCAAGAGGCTCTACTGATGGTACAAACTTCCTGTCTAGAAGGTTATGAACACTAGCAGAGACTTGAGGGTGAATTATGCTTTTTTTTTAAATTCTGAGGCTTTTCGTAACTATGTTTCATATAACCTATTAGAGCTTAGTTTAACTTTGTACTTTCAAACATTAGTAAATTAACTCTCCCTCTGCAGTTTTTTTCAATAGCAAAACACATTTGAGAATGACACAGCACTATCACTCTCAGTACTGTCAAGCTCACAGGCAAGCACACCCATCTCCTCTGACCTGTCCACAGGTGATGTTCATTACTGTACAACGGCCATGAAGCAGAAGTGTGTTCAGTTATAATGAAGCGCTAGGAAGTGATACCCTGTGTTTCGACAACCTGGTTTGGGCTGTTATTATGGACTTGGTTTGCAATTGGTTTTTCTCAAATAAAGCAAGTTTTAGTTTATGCAGTAAAAAAACACAGGCATTTGATATTGCTATTTATTTCTTTTTAAAAATTAGACAATTCTTAATGTAATATTCTAGCAACATGCTACTAAGCACTCTATACATTCCTTTCTTCAGAATAATTCCAACTAGATCTTGGCAAGGATAAACCAAGTAAGAATTACTTTGATAGTACCAACCAGAATTAAACCAACGGAGAACTTCTTCCCCTGAATCTGACATTATATTTATGTGAAATTGCACTACTCATATTTAATACTGTGTTTTATTATATAATTATCCAAATACAAATATTCTGTTTCTCTAACAGAAACACTGTGTGTATATTTTTTCATCTAATTCAGAATAATAAAATTAAAATTTCCATGGGCATTAAAAAGAGTTTCAACTAGGGTTTCATAAGGCAGGCTTTAAGATAGTGCCTGAACCAGTTCTTCCATAGAATTCTTGATTAAATTCTACACACTTTCAATAACTGTTTTCAGCAGTTCAAATTACATGTCCTCCAAAAAGTTTTAATGAAAACAATTTTAATTAATACTGGTTTGACAACCTGAATATGCAAAGTCAAACCACAGGATACTAAATACTTTTTGAAATTTGTTTGCTTATCTACAAACAGAACTTCCTTTCAACATCCCATGGAGCAGAAACAATTGTGGTAGCAATTAGAAGATTTTCATTTGTCAGATTCAAGGTCACTAGTTAAATTATTCAGTCAGTTTTACTTCCAGCAAAGACAATCTCTTACAGGCATGTATGGTTTTGTACATTGTTTCCTAAATTGTTTAGAAGCACACTCTTATATTCTCTATTTTACAGTGTTGTGCTTTTTTACATACTCATCTGTACCAGTTTTTAGCTGAAAATTATTGTTCAATTTGTACAAATCACCCATAATTTAAACTGTATAATTACATTTCATGTAATCTCACAATTTCATTGGGTAATTAAGTGATTCTCTACAGCTTTTTTATCAAAAAAAAAAAAAAAAAAAAAGAAGCAATATACAACTAATGAATCCCAGCAGGATTCTTCCCCCTCACAAGCACTGACATTACTTATTTAAACACATTGAACCAAATCCTTGGGCATGTCTGATGGGTTGTGCAGGAATCAGACATGCATATAAAATGGCTCAAAGCTCACCTGTCACAAGGGGCCAGATCCTATAGCAGGGCTATATCCTCTTCAAAGAGAAAGGAAAAATAAAGTGTGAATGTTTAAATTACATTGGCTGTACAGATACAGTTGACCTTCATGCAGAAGGAAAGCCCAGTAGTATGCCCTCTTATTTAAATTCTCCAGCATTGACTGTGTTATTTTAGGAGTGCATACGGAAAGGATATATGGAACTCTATAGCACCAGAGGATTATACTTAAAATCCTCTCGGGGCAAATTACACTGAATTTAGGGCCAGTTTAGGGCTGGTATTTTAATTTTCAGTAGCTATACTATTCTAGAGGACCTAGCCTGTATTATCATAGTGCAAATGTAACCTCTTGTACAGATATCTTCTGGTAACAATCAAACAACATAACCTTAACAAAGAGAGGTACACCTTGTTAGTGAGGCGTGGTACATGGACTGTTATGCACCCAGGCACCTTCTTTCATTGCTGAACCATCCACTTTTCTGAAAACATTTTAAAAATAACATTTCCTTAGATAATATTAAAAGTAGATGATATGATTTTTTTCCTCAGTAAATTAATAAAGTACAGTATAAACTGATTTTTCCAAAGTCATTTCAGTTTAAAATGGGCTGAAAAAAGTTACAATGTTTAATGACAATTTCAGAATAGTACCTGGTTCACAAACATTTTCTTTTGTAATGAGAAAACTTTGTCTGTAAGCAAAAAAATAACCACATTTTCAAGTGATTTGCAGACAGTATTTTAGGTGCCACCACCACCTGAAGTTATGATGATGATGCTTTGCACCAACAGAACACTGTCCTACTGATGATCAACATTCATCTTCTTCATGCGATGAAGCAGGGCATCTTTTTCCATTTGGACCTCAGCAAGAGCCATTTTGGCTTTGGCTAGCTCCTGTTTGAGACATTCATTTTCTTCAATAAGCTGAAATGATTGGGTTAGAAAAGAAAGCTATTAGTGTAACTGCATCCTGATGACTTTTTCCATTACAGTAACTTTTAAAATACCAAGTGCTCCCATTCATTGCTGCGTGGAGATTTGCTGAGGCTGAGTCAAGTGCAACTGATTCTAAGTCAGTGAGCGTAGGACACGGAGAGATTTGATGCAATTAGCTCAAAAGGTGGGATAGCCAGTGTTTTACCTATGCCATCTCCATTCTGGAGTGGAACGGAAATGACCCAATATTCTGAGCGCTAGGAACAGATTCTTACCCAGTGGGAAAAACAGCCAAATTAATGTGTGGGTTCTGTCATCATCCATTCAAAATCCGGGTATGACTGATAGATCAGTAAGGGTCTGACTAAACACCCAAGTCCCTTCTCTTTGGCAGTTGTGTTGTACAAGAATGGGGGAGATGGGGAGAAGAAAATGCCCTCATAAAACTCCCTCTGACATAAAGGAAAAGAGTCAGTGTGCACTGTATTATTACACTATTTAGAAAGCAGTATTAAATTGCTGGACCATACTATAATATCCATGATCCATATTTTCCACCTCAAACAGATTCCTAAACAGAAGTATATCCCAGGCCCACCCCCAGATAGCCTTATAATTATTAATAACGACTGCAACATAATTTTGAGGGGGAAAGGTGAAGTCAAAATCAATTCTTAATACCTCATTTTTAAGGAAGTCAGCTGAATCCCCGCTTGATTTAGAAGGCCTGGGAGTTTCACAAGTAGTCTGCGTGGCTTGGTCCTGTGTTTTACGTTTAACTGATCCCACTGCTTGCTGCAATGTACTGCTCAAATTCTTCATCTTTGACACATCATTTACTTTTTGACTGTCTATATTACAGAAATAGTGTGCAGGGGTTTTGTCAGAATTTTTTTTTAAGCTTTATTCTTATCAGTACAAAATTAAACCCACCTAAAACAAATATAATATTAAGTACATTGATATTTTCCTCTCAAAATCAAATTTAAGAATAAAATTTAATTAAAATTCATAACCTTTGAGACGAAGAAAGAAACAATAAGTAACTTCCAGCTTGAAGAAAATAAACACATTTTTATACCGACCCGTATCATCACCACAGAACGTGCACTCTGAATAATCAGAAATTTGAGAACTATTAATATTCCTATTAATATACTGCCTCCAGGTCTCTCTGAAGACTGCATTTACATTTAAAGACATAGTGAGATAAACCTGCAGGATCAAGTTTTTAAACTAGAAAATAACTTTAATTACTTGGCACTAATGAAACTTTCTAGCATTTGTAACTGAAGTGCACTATAACATCTGTTAAAATATACTGTTGTACACCAAGGGAAAAAGTGAGGGTCATGGTTTGAAGTGGTCTAAAAAATACTCTGTGTTTGTTTTGTGCGTTAAGCACTTCCTTCTAAACAAGGGTTTTCTGTTCTTTAACTCCTCCTCTCACCACACACATGAGGACTCAAAAGATGCAGCACTGCAGACACATACCACTGCAGTGCACATGGCATTTGACCTATGCCTTTGAAGTCACTGTACCTGAGCAGTCCAATACAAGAATAGGGATCAAAGCACTTCAGCAAAAAGGGGAAAAAAACATGAACTCAAAGAAATCCTAAAACTATGTATTTTCTCACTATATTACTAAACTTTCAATATTTAGTATAAAAAGATGACCAAAATGCATTGAACATCTTTAACTCAAGCAATGCATTAGATAACATGCAGCAATTAATCACGCCTCAGCATACCTCTGAAAAGTCTGGTCCATCTTTGCTATACCTTCCCATCAGGTGGATGAAGGGGGCATTAAGATCACCCTGCAGCCTCTGAAGTCATACAATACATTGCATATTGCTAGATTAACATATTCAGGACCTGGATGAAAGGGTGGGTGCACCCTCTGCAGTTTTGTGAACTCCACCAAATTGAAGGGTAGGTGACTGACACACTGATGGGTTTCAAAAAAAAAAAAAGAAAATAAGCTGTTTTTTAGAGGAACCTGGATGGGCTGGAGAGATAGACTGACTGGAGCCTCATGAAGTTCAGCTGAAGCCAGTGTGAAGTCCTACGGCTGTGAGTCAATAACCTCTTGCTCTGCTGCAGGTTGGGGACCAACTGGACAGAAAGCAACATTACAGGAAATGACCTCTAGGCCTTGGTCAACAGGATTTATCATGAGTCAGCAGTGCGCTCTGACAGCAAAAACCAGGGACATACAGGCTGTACTAGCAAGGGTGTAGCTAGCAAGGCGAGGGAAGTTGTTATTCCCCACCACTCAGCACCAGTGAGACCATATCTAGAATACTGGATCTAGTTTTGGATTCTCAAGTTAAGAAAGACACTGACAGCAGAGGACCACCAAGATAACTATGGCCAAGAGCACATGATGTACAAATGAGGGGCTGAGTGAGATGCACTCGTCAAATCTGAAGATGAGAAGGCTGCAGGGTGATCGTAATGCCACCTTTGCCTGTCTAGGGGAAGAGTATAGAGAAGATGGACCAGATGTGCCTGAGGTGCCTGGCAAGTGATAGAGCACCTCTGTCTTGAGATGGCAGGACAAGAGGCAATAGACACAAGCTGCAAAAAGGGGAATTCTAATTATACATTATCAAAAAAAATTAATCATAATAGTGGCCAAACACTGGGACAGATTATTTATGGCAGGTTGTGGTATTGTCTTTTTGATGCTCAAAACCTGCTTGGACATGGCATTGAGTGATTTTATCTAATCTGCCCCTGCTTTGAGCTAGGAGTAGGACTAGAGAGGAGTCTAGAGACTCCCTCCAACCTAGACTATGATTCTTTGACATATCTGTGAAAGACAACAGTGAAGTTTCAGCTCTGTACGTATTGCCTTGTTACAAGCTTTTAGTATCTGCCCATGCATGTAAAAAAACCTCTAAGCACACATGTATGCTTCATGAAAAGTACAAAGTTAAATCACTGTTCTAAATGCAAGTCTCAATAAAATCCCAGCACTGAGCTGCCAGGACAGCACTGTGATACATGGAATGGCAAATTGCTACTTGTACTTCTTAAATAGTTTTTTGTTTTACAGTAGTTTCTACTACTACCTGTAACACGAAACAACAAAGACGCTAACCACCTTGGTAATCTGTAAAGAAAGGCAATTTCTTTGTTTGCTTTGTAGCAACAAAGGAACCTTAAACGTATCATGATGAAGTGATTTGCACTGATGAAGCATATCCTGATGACATTATAAGCATATTTTTATTTCTCTCAGGTTGATTCAACTGTGGGTTATCACAGCCAATACACTATTCAAAAAGGTAATCTTCCTTTTTGTGACTACACTTAGAATTAAGGCATATGGCAACACAGCTTGCACAAATTATCATCAGTTATCTTTTCATAATTAGTCACATGTATGCACAAAGGAAAAAACAACAGGATTATAGAATTGAGATATCAAGGTGCAGGAACATACAAACCTCTAATGAGAAAAGTGCCATCATCATTTCTTTCTATCCAGAGTATGTCAATATGCAGTTTTATGGGTACCAGCTCAGACGTCTTAAGATTTTCACGTGGACTGTCATCCTAAAAAATACACATAATAAAAAATGAGTTTCCACAGAAATCAAAATAGATAATTAGGATGTTCATTTAAACATAAGTGGATTTAATGAAACTTGAAAGGGAATGTTTCAGAGCCAAATTTTCTAATGGGATCTCCACTAAACTTTGGCTCCATTTTTTTTCCCCCAGGGATCATATTAAAGGCTCAAAATTATCTCTGGAGTAAGTCTGCTGAACTCAATATATAGTCCGACTAAAATACTTCAAAGTGTTTTTACAGACATCTCAATAAGATTATACCCCAACTCAAGACATTTGTTAGCTCAGGAGCTCTCTGAGTCACAGATAAGAAGCCTGTGCTATATAGTATCTGATTTTCTCTTGAACTATTTAAAGATTGAATGGGTACAGCTATGATTCTTGAGCAGATTTTGTCTTTTCAGACTTTAGTTTTGGATATGCCAGCTGCAATATAGTTACATTACTGTATTTAACAGAAGAGAAACTTCACAAATTACTTATTTGGGGTCTCCCCAGGAAGTCTTTATAGTTCATTATCCCTGTCAAACAGAATAATGCAGCCAGTATAATCAAAAACTACACATATCAGCATTAAACATGTACCAAGAAAGCTGTTGAGATATAGCTTCCAAAGTTTCTTGAAACAGCATTGAGATTGCAGCAGAAAATGCAAACAATAAAATAATCTTTCTTAAATTCTTCCCTTGCCATGAAACAAACTGCATCAAGTCTCATGCAGAAGAAATAGAAGAACATACTGCATTGAATAGGCAATGCAGCAAACATTTGAACCATATCCTCTCACTCTATAATACCCAACAACTCTATAGAAATTAATCATCTTTATGTCAAATTTGCAGTTTGTCAACCATCATGAGTAACTTCACCATGACTTGTATGCACTGCTGAGTGAGCACTTTGGTGCTTTTGCTGCCAAGCAGAATCATGTTGCCAGTTTATGATTGTAATTCCTCACCTCAAGCAGCTGCTTTCTCAAGAACATTTTGCTTAAGTCTGCCTTCTTGCCAATAAACCAGCACAATCCTGGTTTTAAATGCAAATGACTATACATAAAGACTTTGCTATTTGCATTTGGGCATTCATGTTTGTGATCCACTGAAATCTGAGGAACAGATCCACAGCTCTTACAGAAATTTTTCATGCTAATCCTGCAGAGGAGGAACAGCTCTAAAAGAGTGCCCAAAGATCCTTAGGGGATGGAAGGGCTGTATCACTGAGGGAAGGAATAGTGATGCATTTTGAGTAGAGCAGAAAACAATTGCCTTTCCAGTCAATAATGATCTTAGCAGAATCAAGACCTTAGCCCCAGATGTAGAACTGAAGCTGCTCTTCCAGTCCTCACCTTGTTCAAAGTTTATATGAGTGATTATTACTGTCCAAAGCAATGTAACAATTATGTTTGTTTGTTTTTCTGTTGTTCTACACCCCTCAAAAAACTGTTCTTATTTTTATATCCAGTGGTTGTGCAGCACAGAACTCACCATCTTCTTTAAATATCTGAAAGAAAATCCCCTAGGAGACTTGACCGGAAGTGTCCTCTTAATGTTACTATTTTAAGATACAATGCTGAAAAATACTTGCATTGTTTAGTGTCTGTTTCTAGGTAGAGCAGAACATGAAATTTGGGTTTTAAGAAACAGTGTTCAAGTGGTTTGTTCTGGAATTCCATAACCTTTTTCCTTCTTTTGCACAGAACTTTCATTGCGAGAACTATCCTCCAACTAGGAGAGAGAAATAACCTTTAAAAGCCATGGTTTGTAATTAGAAAACCATATCCTTTACTAAGCAAAAAAGCCCAACTAGAAAAACCCACACTGTGCCTCTAGAAGCTTGATCTACCTTACATATAAAATTCCCAGACTCTACTGTCACTCTACAAGAGAGATTTGGGAGAGGAGGAAAAAGTATAAAATAGTAATTCATACAAATAGCTTGGTCATGCAGATAGTTCCCCTCCAGGCATACCACAGAGCTAACCAAATCTACGGATTTTTAAATTGTTTTATTGTTATCTAAAGACCTTTTGGAGTATGATAGCAGTTTCTTTGAAGTTAACTGTATCCAGATTAGTAGTTTATCATCAAAGAAACAAGAACACAGTTTTGTTTTTTTTTTTAGAGCAGCCAAGTATCTAATTGTTAACATACTTTTAAATTAATCCTTGCATTAGAAACTTTTATCTTCATAGGCATCACTTCTGCGACAGTTTCATCTTCTAGAAAATGCTGAATGTTTGTGAGAGAAGATGTTAGAAATTCAGCACTGAAGTTCTCCACATGACACTGAAGAAACCCATTTTTTACAGCTAGCAGGGAATGTACAACAGCACTAGGCCCGCTTTCCCATCTCAGACTAATCTCAGGTGATGAATTAACAGGTCCAGCCACAGATTTACAGTCAGAACCTGTTGCAAAAAGAAAACAAATTTGCATTAAAATTTTGCAGTGTACAAAAACTCAATTATGATGTAATTATTTCTGCCTCTATTGTCCAACTGATTTTCCAAAAAGTACCATAAAGCTATTATTCATAAAAGGCAGTGTTGCAAATACAGAACTTCAGAGCAAATTTCTAAGTATATCACTTCAAAGTACAAAAATTAAGAGTACATATAAGGACTAGTACCTCACTGTGACAAAAGAAAGGACAATGCAGAAGTATCACCATCTACAAAAAAATTTTGTGTTTCCTTGGTACCTTGATGATGCAAAACCAATTATTTTGCATACTTTTTCACTAAGTCCTTAAATTTCAATTCAGAAAAACATTAAAGTCACTTCACTCTCTCAGGTGACCGGGTATTTTCTTGGAAAGGCTGAACTTCCTGACTTAGGAACCATAAATAGCAATGCAGTAAGACAGAAAATATGACCACACATGCATTACTTGAATGGCAATAGACTTGAACCTTAAAAAAACTCTGGCACTTTCTTGCTGATTTCAATATCTTTAATCAGTAAGGATAATTGTAACATTCAACTAAAAAAAGTTCTAAAAACCATAATAAAATAAAGTAAACTAAACTAAAAACTTAAGGTAACCAGAAGGGGGGGGTGAGCAGTATCCATTTCTTGTACTAAGCAGTTACCCCATGAGGAGATTCTCCAGTCATATCATCACTATGATGAGGCTGACGTACAGAAATTATCTCTATGACAAGAAGCATAATCACAGTAACTATAGAAAAAACAAGCAATCAAACTTGAGAGATAACTCAAGAAAGAGACTCAAGAAAAATCAACTGAGTTATGTCAATTCATCACGCAACAGACATTGCCTAGAGCTACAGCAGCCTGACAAAGTAATCAGTTTGCTTTCCTATCTGTACATTAATTGGGTTCCTCTTCCTGTGTAGTGTGCCAGTTCATGGATGATCTGGCACAGCAGCAGAGTCAGGACTTGTGCACTTATCTACTAACACTAGAGTCAGGGTAGATGGACACACTGTCGATCTGGGCCGACAAAGACCAATGGCAAGATGAACAGGAGAACCTTCAGCCTCTGCTGTGAACCAGAATCTCTCCCTTTGTTACCTCTGTGAATAGAGGTTTCCACAACACTAACAGCCATGACTCCATCCTTGAATCTTTCCAATGTTTAAGAAGTGCTAAATCTCATATTCCTCTTCCCCACAAAAACCCACCCCAAAAGCCAAGCAAGCAACCAAAACCACATTGCAAGTATCAGGTATCTTTTTAGGCTTGGTTCAGACAGCAGTGAATAAACTACTGGCAGCCCAGGAGAAGAAGGGAAACTCTCCAGACAGAAGAACAATGACCACTGTGTTCAATGAATCTCTGCAACTGATTTGGGAAACTTTGTTTTCCTCAAGGACCCATATACTTCCCACACATACAGATAAAGAAATAAGCAGTAGGTGCCCTAAGGATTTCTGCACCAGAAAAGAATGCCTGCATCATTGCTGGAAGAATCCAAAGTACAGAAAAAGAGAGGAGGAAAAGACCACACATTCAGTCTCAGCCTTGAGTCAATTTTAGTTATCTTGCAGATACCTGACAGAGGCAGTGTCAAAGGAAGATGGAGTAAAAATTGTGTTAAACAATTTGGAAGCTGCTGTGAACTGCTGTTACCTTTGCACAAGCATGCCAAGCATGGCAAGATCTCAGTAAAAGTACAGCCCTCCCGCAATACCTCTGCCATACTCCATCCCTGCCTTCTTTTGGTTTTGCTGCCAGCTAAGATCTGATGGAGTCGCAGTCCTGCATTCAGCCCTGCAAGGAATTGCACAGCTGCCATGTTGCCCTCAACTTAGGCCAGCGTTTAGCCACATTCTTCCCTTTTTACATCTACTGCATTAACAGTATAGTAGATTTTAAATGGTTATTTTCATCCAGAACATCTTGTAGACTTGAATATAACTTGAGTATTCACTACTTTGCATGGTTCCTCAGGGTACTGGTTACAATTGTTAATGCAGCACTTGAGAAAGTTTTATTAAAGGTCTTGAAGGGGGAGGTTGCTTTTAGTGGGATATTATTGTACACATTTGCTCACTTGTTCTTTTAGTTGTATTTTGTTACCATTAAGTCTTTTAAACAGTCTCTTTTTATATATATATTCTCAAGCTTTTTCCAAACTTTTTCTCTTTTTGTTCTAATAGAAATGAATATGGGATATGGAGAGCAGCAGCAGCTGCAGAAGATTGATGACAGTACAGAAATCACAGTGGACTGAAAAGATCAGTGGAGAGAAGATGAAGATTACAGAATAGGAGTGACCAGCAATGCATAAAAAACCAAAAAAAGTGTTGTTGGCTCACCCATTCAGGTACCCACCAGAAAGAGAAAGGAAGAGATATAAAGTGGAAGTATTTGGAGATCCCAATCATGTTACAACCTTTTTATCCACAAAATAATTAGACAGTGCACAAGCCTCTCATTATCAGCTGAGAAGCATTATCATTATCAGAGGTTCTAGTTGTAGATACACACAAGAGCAGGAAGGTGGCATGTTCATATTATTTACTCCCTCTGGCTTTTACACAGGATATGGCAGATAACCAGAAATCAATTTGCCTGCTGTATGAACTGAAGGTCAGCCATGAGTCCTCCCTGCTGGGCCTCCTCCTTGCCTTCAGATGCTTGAATACAACATCGTGCAACAGCTGCTCAGGCAGCAGCTGCTGGCAACAGCTCAGCTTACCAGTAAATGGGTTCTTCAGCAGGGCATCAGAGGCTGTACCACCTCTGAAGCTGAAGCACCTCCTGAACAAAATCCATGCTGATAGAAGGCTGGAATAAAAAATGGCAGCCAACAGCTGCTATAGCTATTTCCTGGGAAAGGAGCTGAACCAGAAGCAGGTGCATAAGGGATCAGCCCCAAAAACCCTACAGTGCAACAGAGCTTACATCCAGCAATCCACATATAAGGCTGGCAGAGGGGAGCAAAGCAGACTGTGACATGAACTGCCACACCAATACATCACGCCAAGGAAGAAACCTCATCCTAAGAGAACTCGGTTTTCCGGCAAAGAATGTATATATTGTACTCATGCCTAAGAACAGCTCTGACAATATACTGGTTGATCTAGTTGTACAAATATCTAGCATGAAATGACACTTTTTGTACCAAGCTTAAAAAAACCGAAAAACCAACCACCAACCAAAAAAAAAACCAAACAAAAAACCCAAGCCAAACAAAACCAGTTGTTTTTAAAGCTCATCCTTCCTGACAGAGGAAATTGTTTAAGTTTTCTTAAAACACGTATTATAAATGTGTTTAAACTGTGTGTGTCATTTAATCTAGAGAAACTGATCTTGAAAAAAAGAAACATTCCTTCAAAGGAAGGTACATTAAGCAAAGTACTATTAGAGTCATAAGGGAGTTCTATCTTCATGAAACAGTAACACAACACAACCTGTTGTGGTTCCACCCCGCCAGCAGCCAAGCCCCACGCAGCCTCTCGCTCACTCCCCCATCACTGGGATTGGGGAGAGAACTGGAAGGGTAAAAGCCAGGAAACTCGTGGCTTAAGACAATTTAATAGGGAAAACAAAATCCAAAACATAGACCCATACCAGTCACTGTGAAGACAATTCATTCTACCCCAGCCAAAGCCAGCATATAATGCAGCTTACTTCATTTTCAAAAAAGCAAACTAATGACCAGAATTCAGTGCAATGCACCTTTTTACCCACATGATCATACACAGTTCCATTTATTTATTATTTCTTTTTAATGTATGGCAATGAAGAAAGGAATCAGGGTTCTAAACCAGCATAAAAAGGATGCCATTGTGTTAATGTAAAACTGGTTTTTTTTGCATTTTTATTTACTTAGAACAAATGTTTCCAGCTCCAATTTCACCACACCGAATTGTTAGCTCTTACCAACAGTTCTGTTGCACAGATAATGTCGAACACCAATATTTCCCAGCTGGTTTGGTATCACTTGGTTGACCTGTAAGCATATTTCTGTGTCTTCTCCTCTGATGTCAATTTCACCATTAACACCAAATACTTGAAAAACCACAACAGACATCTATCGACAAAACCGAGATAAAACAATGTAAGATTGTAGAATGAATTTATAGTGATTATTGTTTGTAGGGTATGTCTAAACCTTTTCCATCAAAACAGGAAAAAAAAACCCCTTTGTATCCAAAACCCTTGCTCACGAGAAGCACAAAGTTTTGTCATTTCTTCTTCTTTTCTCTTTGTACATATTGGCTTCATAATGGATTGCTCAACAGCCTGTCCAAAGACAGACACTTGTATTCATACCCCACTGACACCAATTCAGAATTGGCTAGAAAAATCATGGAAGTGAGACAGTTTCCTTACTCTGACAGAGAAGCACATGACCTATGTGATAGCTGAAATGTCAGTTATCTGCATTCAACTTTATGCATATCGTAAGTACAACCAAGCACTTGCAGTGCTGAATCAGACCAGGTAAAAAGCTAGGATAGGCTACTAAACTTTTTCTATCTGCATAGTCATCAGCCCTTTTTCTCTATTTACTGGATTGCAGTATTTTTAAAAAAGAAGCCAGTTTTAAGTCAGCTTCAGTATTAGAATATGCGTGTTCATCACCATTACTATTATTTTGGGTTCATTTTTCTAATGACTTGAACAATCACCTCTAAAAGCAACCATTTTAGTTCTGTTTTAAGGTTTAATTTACAGAATCATGTATTCTAATGAAATACAATAATATTACCATTTCTTCACTAGTCTCATTGGCATTCTCTGAAGCAGCACTCATGGCATCTGGAGATGACCCATCACAATTTTCAATCACTGTGCCTCCTTCGTGGACATTTTCTGATGGGCTTTGATAGTTTGTGGCTATAATACCTTCCATATATACATCAGAAAAAATGCAAAGTTAGCACAGCATAACCCGAATCACTCCTACATTAAGAATAAAGTCAGTGTCTGTTACTGTATGCATACATTAAACTCATTTTTTAACATGAGTTGAATGGCTTATTAAACAAATATTTATGACTGAACTGCCAAATCCATTCCTCTTACAGAGAGTCCAAAGTTCTAGATGCTAAGCAAAAGTAAAGCAGGATATAGTGATAAAACCAAAGCAGCACTCTTCATGTGTTGTTAAAAAAAACTGTGAAGGCATTTTTAGTCTTCCAAATCAAATAATATAAATGTGATCCAGCCAGAAAAAAAAAAATTCAAGTTGTGTATCTAAAATACTGCACAGTGCCTTTAAAGCAGATGCTTGTGTTTGTATGTTAAGAGAAGTAAGCTACATATATTTTCATTAGAGCAACCATGATAGTGTTTCCTTGACAACTGGAAAGCATAGATACTTAACCTGCAGTTAAATATTGTTTAACAAGCTAAAAAGACATATAAAGATGATTTAAAATGGAAAATGTATTTTATGGCATACTCCCACATAAGCGCATGCAGGAATACTCCTACAATTCAAATATATAACAGGCTTGCAAGTGAAGCAGTCTTCTCATTATTGCTCTAGACTGAAGAGAAATCCTACAGAAAAAAAATAGTTGGTTTTCATTCAAATTAGAATTATCAGAAAAGAGGTAGCAATAAGGTCTTCTTACTCTGTTTCCTGACATGAGAAAGTTATTTCATCAGTATATGCACAGATTAGCAAAACTTGGACAAATACCTGCTATTAGACAGTCAATAGCTAGGAACTACTCCCTAAGAGATGAACTGCAAGGAGACTACCAAACCTATCTGCCTGGTAATTAGCACGGTGAGCATTAGTGAAAAACTCGTTTCTTTTTCATCCACTTCTAAAATGAAAGCTTCTTTACCACTTCAAGTGTAACACTGATTCAGGGTATAACCTGTAACTACTTGCAGCCAAAGCAGTTGCTTTTAAGCATAGCAAGGAACTTAAGTACTGCTTAATTCAGATTTGTAACACAGCACTTCAACGCTCTTACTTTACTCAAAAGAGGAAAATCAAGCTGTGTTAAAATTAAATTGTGCTGCTTAAGTAGAGCAAGTTATTGCTTTTCCTTGAAATGATATATGGTGAATACACTTGGTATTACTGGTGAAGGTCACAGAAATAGTCTTGTAAAGTATCCAGGATTTGCTGGACTAGAATCCTTTTGAGCATGACTTTACTAACAAACAACATTTTCATGTATTGCTTAAAACTATTTTGTTAAACCTATTTACCTTTCTCCAGAAAGCTTTGACTATCACTTCCATCACTCTCTATCAAATGATCCTCTAGCATCATACTATCAATAGATATGGTATCCAGAGAGACTTGCGAAGGACTTCTCTTCATATTTTTGTAAGAAACAGAGAATGCAGGGAGGTTGGATGAGCAGCGTTCCCTAGGCTTCGCACTTTTAAAATATAAAGAGATGAGAAAATTATTATTTAAAATTGAAGGAAATATATAGAACTTACTTAAAAAATTTCATCTAAACCAGGCAAGATATAAAAGAAAAAATCTGATTATTCAGTAATCCTTTGATAAGAAAAAGAGGTTAATGTAGACAAATCATACATTTATCTAGTATTTGTGTCAATACTCCTCTCAATACATATCTCCTAGCATTTAAACTAAAAGTAAATAGATTAAATCAATTAACTAACACTTCATTTTAGCTGTCATTGAATGCTAGATACTGCATAACTTCTTATATGCTTTAAAAATTTTCATCTACTAAAACACAGAATCACAAAACAGCCTGAGTTGGAAGGATCATAGAGTCCAACTCTTAAGATGTTCCCTTCCTGACTGCTAAAAGTACTAGAAGTCTGTAGCCAACAAGATTGCTAAATGTTTTCAAATAATAGGAAAACTGATTTAGTATTAAATCTTCTATACCTTGAAGAAGACTGGGATGCAAACATTTTAACTGAAGTCACTTTGTCTTTGTTGATTTCAAGCTCTTCAGATTCTAAGGCAGTTTCTGTTTCCAAGTCAGCGACTTGGTTAGGACAGCCTTCAGTTGTGCCTTCCTGTTCATTTAACTTATTTGAGAATATGTTTCTGTCATCCTCTTTATCAATGAAAAATTCGGTAGAATCTTCTCTCTTATTTAGAACGGACGCCGAATCCCTAGGATTCAAACTACTTTTCTCACTTAGAGGTCCACAGACCTCCTCTGAGTCACTTCTACTAAAAAGTCCACTGCTTCCTCCTTCACTTGTATCTCCCAAACCTTTATCTGATGCATCATCGGAAAATGACATTGCTTTCTGAAAATCCGTATTACTGTCAGACTTAAACAAAAGAGGATCTATTAAAATTCCTTTATTAACTTCAGCATTCAGAGGCTTGCAGTCATTTACATAATCAAAATTAGTAATATCAGCTTCCACTATCTTACTACCAACTAATTTACTCTCTGAAGTAAGAGTTGCCCCATTTCCCACAGGGGAGAGTTCTGATGCCACGGGACTTCCTTCTTCCTCAACAGGAGACTTACAAGGGTTTCCCTGAGTCACTGGATGGAGCAGTAAGGCTACTTCTGCACTTTTCAGTAGGATCCCAATGCAGACATCTGTTTGCTTTGCAGGTTTTCCTGTCACTGCCTCTACGTCGTTCCTTAAGTTTTCCAGGAGCAATACAAGAGATTCATGGAGAAACAGCAAAAAAATATACTGGTAGTGATTGATCTGCACGCTTACATGTTTTTGAACATGGACAAGAACATGTACATCTGCATCAGAGGAAGAGCTTTCGGAAAGCACTCCTGAAGTGTCAGACATTTGAATGCCATTGGTTGAGGGCTCCGTCTCACTGCTGTAATACTCCTTTAGAAGTTTCTTACGTTGCAATCTATTAGAGAGATCACTAGATTCACTTTTTGGAATGTTCAAGGCTGTCTGATTATGGGATAATAGCTCTTTTTGTGACTTAGCAAATCTTATTGGCTGGCAAATCCAAAGTGAAAGTGGGAAAGAGTCCACAAAGCTTATTGGTCGGCCTTTCCCACTTTTCGTTCCTTCATAATCTACCCAAAACTGAGAAAAATGCATGGCCCAAACATCAGTAGCTGCAGATGTCTTTAATGCATATTTATTCAATTCTGGGATGATATAACCTTTATAAACATCATGCATTTTGGTATCTTGCTCATGAGCGTGTCTCTGGAAGATTGGATGTAAAAGATTAAAATTTTTAGGGGACTTAGGAAAAGCGGTAAAAGTTCTACTGAAAAACTCAGAGTCCTTGAAGTTCTGAAACAAAGCTTCTAGATCAGAGTGTCTGCAGTTTGGTGAGCATCTGGTATTCGTAGCAATCATCTCTGAACTTTGAATGGAAAGTGCACGAGGTTGATCTTTATGAATTTCAGGTTTGTTTTCAAATGGGATGATGATCTGCAAGGGAGAAATACATTTTGTCTAGTTAAAAATACGTAGATTAAGAAGGTATACAATTAATGAAACACAGTAGTAGCCATGACAGCTGATACAAAGGAATAGAATTATAGTTTTATGAGATTTCAAGTACAGTGACACAGAACAGGGATAAGTCAGCCTCACAGACTATGATTTATGTTTTCTCTCATTTTTAAGAAGGATGCTGTGGCATCAATATTTGTACAAAAACATAAGGGTCTCAGGCTTTTCTTATCGGAAAGTCTTAAATTTAGTTCAGCTATATTGGGCTGAAGTGGCTCATTTCTTCAACTCAAGCAGCTTGGTAGAAAATTTCTTCAAGTGTTTCCAAAATTTAGAGCTTTGAAAAACAGCGAATTATAATTTGGAGTTCAATCTGGCTTGTCAGATAGGGTTTTTCACCATACCGAGTACTAAAGTATTTTATTTATATGTTAAGATACAAGCAAACAGTTAAATGTGCTAATGCAGCTAATACTCTTAACATTGCAGAATACAGATCAGGTATTTTTGACAAATATCTGATAATCATAATACATTTGTTTCATCAGGAAAATAGTAATATACTTCAACTCCAAAAGAACAACAAAATAGTTCAGCACACTGTATTTAATTTAACTTGCATATTTTTAGTGTACATTTTAAAGTAAATATATTTTATGCCAAATCCTGTATCTTAAATTGTTAACATGAACCTTGGCCATGCTAGTTTTGCTAATATCAGTTACACTGCCTTCTATCCCAGTATGTTATTCTGAATCTAGAAAGTAGGAGTACAAAAATCATCCCTAAAGACACTTAAAGATGGGGGTAATGAAGCTTCTTCATTTAAATACAAGGACTCAGAAAAAAAACAAAAAACAAAAAACAAATAAAATAATTAACTTTATAATATGTAAACATCAAGGACACTATTAAAATATTCATCATTTGTTAGAATAAAAATAATGCTGTTAACACAGGGGTGACATAATTAATATGAATCAAGGTTTGAGGGATGTAAGAATACCTTTCTCTTAGTTTAGTAGGATATTGACATATAATAATTCAACATCGATCAATATCAATCTATATTTGTAGATTTCCAGTTGTTTGCTCTTAATAACTGTTTTTATTCAGTACGAACCATGTCTTTGTAAAGTTCCATTAAGTATATAGCCAGAGCTTAGAAAGATAACCATCTCTCTATATCTTGACTTTTTAGAACCCTTGAAACCTCTCCTGTGGGCACCACTGAAAAGACTCGTTTTGTTCACCTCTGAACCTTGGAAACCATACAATGAAATGCCTAATGCCAACAGGGGATGGGTGGGAAATTTATCTGCTCAATAATCATTTTTTTACAAAGAAAGAGAAGACAAAGGAAGCAAAAATTTGATGTTCAGCTGCATTAACAAGCATCACTCCTCTGGAATAAGCATACAGAGAACTTGTGTACCTGAACTACACCAACAGCCAGCATGAAACAGAAAATCGTGAGAATGGGTTTTGGAGAAGGAAATAAAACCTTCAGGTGAATTGCTTTCTTTACTCTAGGTATTCACTAACAAGACAAAGAGTTTTCATGTAATACAACTAGAGGAACAAGGGAGGGCCCTTGCATTAATATAGAGTACAAATAATAATTTTTTACTAAATATTTTTACTTTTAGTTCTGCTATGTTAAGTTCCCGGACCACAGGTAAATTATTTGTTAGTACTCCAGTCTTCAATACAAAACCAAAATACCCCTAGGACACAAAAGAAGGAGTACAGGAGACAAGATGTCTGTCTTCAATCAATCATATTCTGCAGAGTTTTTTAGAGCAGCATTTTTTCATTCATTTAGGTATTTATTTCTTAAGTTGCTTTGCTAACAGCTTTTCAGAATAAGAGAAGAAAGTCTTTCAAGGAACCACAAAACCTCCTCAATGACAGCATACCTTTAACATTAGTCCATCCACTCTAACATCAACATGTTCATCTGATTTTGAATTGTCATTTAACTTGTACATGGCCATGAACTGAATAAGACTCTGTTTCAAATCCAACACAAACTGGTTTAGCCAAAGAATACTTCTTTGATCCAGGGTGAACTGTAAAGCATTCAGCTGGCCATACAAATTTGGACATGGAACTAAAAGAGAAAAGAAAACAAAACCATGAGAATAAGTAAAATGTTTATGGGTTGAGGTTTTTTTGTTTTTAAAAGATTGCAAACTTACATTTTCACCAGTACTTTCATCAGAGAAAGAACAGAAATCTGCTCCTTTAGTCTCAAGGAAGGATAAATTGTTAGGGGATACCTGAAGCAATGCTTCTTTCTCTCACTCCAAGCAAGTAACTGAGTTTTTGAGTGTAAAAAAAGTAAGAATAGAATTAAATCTGAAGAAAGAGAGAGAATATGCTCATTACAGAGGAAGGGCAAGACCAAGGAAGTTTGCTGTCCTCAAGTTCCATCCCCAGGAAATCCTCTAACATTTCTGTATATAAAACAGGGCCAGCCATAGAACACATTCCTACAAATAACTCAGGAGGTCTTTGTTGAATTTTATGTATGACTGCAATAGTTTGAGTTCTTTTACGTAGCTAGACAGTGAAATTGCAGAAATAATACGTGGATGTTGGAGAATGAATAATTCATGTGCCAGTAAAAATGCTGCAAGTGTTTTTAGACTGAAAAACCATATTTATAAAAAACAGTATTTATAGGAGTTTGCCAGGAGCAAGCACTGTGGAAATGGAGCAGCCGTGTGCTCTATCCAGTTTAGAAAGCCATTACCTATTTCTGAGCTTTAAGCATCCCAAAGGTGAAAGTAACACACCGAATTTATGCTTCGGTCCAAAAAAATAAAAAAAGGAATCTTACTAGGAAAGTCCTTTCCATCTGGGTAGTAATATTCAGTGAATTCAATATGAATAGCTGGCATTTCTGGTGGAAGATAAAGTGACTTTTTATTGCAAGAGATCAGAGCTTTAGGGGAAGAACGGCACTGGTCTGCTGTTGAAACCTGTAAAAGATAAAAGATTATTTCATTAACACATTACATTTTTATGAATGATCAAGTATTTGTAGTTGGATGGCACTGTCCCTAGTAAGGTAACATTTCACAGCTCTTGGGTGTGAATCCCCAAACAACACCACACAAAGTACAACACAAAGCGCTGACAAACAGTGACAAACACTTAACTGCCCTGTAGCAGAAATGACTTGCATAAAAGAGTTTCACAAGAAAACGGTTTTAAAGGTACCAGATCCCCTTCCTTCATATGAGGCAAGAGGCACCAGGTCACTTTAAAAGGTGTTCAGCAGAAGCCTAGAATAATCTGATCTTTTATTGCAAATACTGCAGCTCCTGTTTGAGCACTTATGCTTGGATGGAGTGTATTTCCATACAGTTTGGTCTAGATAAGGGATAGATAAGATAGGTAAGTTTATTACACACATTAGGAAGTTCTTGTGTTGTCATAAGAACAAATTCCAGTACACAGGCCAACTCTCAAACTGTATGCTAAGCAAGGTGTTCAGCATGCACCTGGCGGAGATATGTATGCTTGGATATGTCTGAAGGTCTCCTTCACAGGAGAATCAAGACACTACGGAACAGTAATCTCCATTCCTGTTTCCTCACAATGTAAATTATGAAACAAATAAGAAATCAACATTTGATATATATTTGACCTTAAATTTCATTGAATGTGTCCTAGTGTAAAAAGTACATTGCCAAAACAAAGCTCTTCCATTCAACTATTAGTAGGTCAAACTGCTGGTTTGAAATTACCCAATATATTAGTATTGAATATATGATGATGTCTACTAGAATGAGTTTCACTGGAAATAATGAATACGTGACCTTTATAAGCCTGCTTCACTCTGTGTAGCTGTTTTCAAGAGGCATGATCTCTGCATTAGCACACACAAAAATTCAAGTAAAATGATCTATTTAGAAAAATAGCCTTTAGGAAATTGAATAGAAATAATGACAATTTAAAAATTGAAAATGTGTTTGTGTAGAGAGGAGGAGACAAGAGCAGAAGGCAAATGGAAACATGAACAGTACAAAACAACAGTATAAAATCACTTCAGATCCAGATGAAGGCTCCTAGCAGCAATCTGCAATCTCCCACACCACCAGAAGTGATATGGCAGAAAAGTGCTGGAAACTGGAACAAGAGCAAGCAGAAATCACAGTGACAAAGGACACACACTAAACATTTTCATTAGGACCTGAAATTTAGAGTAGATCCTCCCATATCACTACCATTCTGCCTAATGGAGATACACTCCTTCTCTATTCCACTTGCCTCAGAACAGTCAATCTGGTCCACAACCAGCAACTAAAACTACTCATTGTAACAAAGGGGAGGGGGATGGAAATGATTGACGTGTCTGCTCAAAATATCACTGGAGAGGGAATGGCTGGAAAAATATTTTAAAAACTTAAAAAACCTCTTAACAGTTTTCAATGTACCTTGAAAAATATAACAACAAGAAAAGCATGATATACAAAACCACATATTAAAATATTGGGCACATGAGATAGTACAATGCAAAGATTAAATTCAAATTCCAAATTCATAATTTGGAGAACAGTAGAACTTGGATCCAACACATAATTGTGACAGGACAAAATTTTAACAAAGCAGAAGCAGGTCCATAAAAGTCTAATCCAATAATGAATGGAAAGACTCAATAATTTCAATGGGCTTCATAATGTCCCTGAGAAACCAAAGTTACATAAGAGTCAAGGGTGGAGTAGCCTCAGTTTTACTAACTTAAAGAAATGTACCTGATATATATTGAAATCTGCGAGTCTAACCACAATAGGACTAGACATCAGTTTGCCCTTTGGTTGTTGGGAAGATACAGAGGAAGCCCTAGATGTTCCTTTCGGTATCTGCTCCTTGCCTGTAGGAAAGAACAGTGACGGAATCATTGAAAAGAACAGTCTTTTTTTTCATAGTTTTAATATTTCATGGAAGTAGAGAATTAGTGATGTAAAAAAAATACCTGTTTGTAGGTTCTGAGGAGATACAGCAGGCGGTGATTTGGGAGGAGAATCTATGACCTGATCCTTCACAGCCTGCTTAAGCAATTCAACATTGCTTTTGAATTCATTTAATAATTCTTTGGCCCACCCACTTCTGGTTTTAGTGGCATCACTATAATGCATCCAGTGATCACAGCTGTCTCCTGCAAATAAGAGAAATGGGGAAAATATTAGCTCATTTGAAATTTTGCTTTTAACAGGATAACAAGTTTCCACTATTTCACAATTATTCTTCGAACTATAAGCTCATTTCATGCTGTATATATAGAACAACAGCAGTCATACCAGACATTAAAACAGAAGTTATATATTCCATAAAACCAAGTCTCAGCACTTCACAAAATCACGCAGAATATAGCATTGCCAGCTGCCTTATAACACCACTAACGCTCAAAACATCATTGAGTATTTTCGGTTCAGAGAAAACTTATGACACATTAATGTCGTATGTGAGAACATGCAAAAAAATGCTCAATTTAAAAAAAAGTGAGAGCAAGTAACAGAACAATGTTCTTATGCTCACTTTTTCCAAGCTTATCTTTCCTGTCAGAACTGTGTCCTAAGAAGTTCCTGGTCCCTTTCCAGAAATGTACTCATTTTGTCTTGGTTCTCTAGCACCTTAATGGCACACAAACAAGAAGGTAAGTTCAAGAAGCGCTGCAGCACACACAGCCTTAAAAATCAATCCCACTGGAAATTCTTTTGTTCCTGTTTTCAATTCCAGCATGTTTTTGATGGTCAAGCACTCAAACCTCTTAAAGAAGTTGTGATATCTTCAAGTAGTCCCTGTAAAGACATTCTACTAACGTGTTCAATAATAAGGATGAAATAACAAATAACTTCTATCAGTTGGTACATCACTCTTTAAATATTACCATGTGAAAATTTACTTCATTTGTGACTTAATGAGGTTTTGGATACTTATACTGGGGATGAGCAGATATGTTTGCTATTAAAATAGGAAAATTATTTTGGAAAAAAATGTGATTTCAAGTCTAAATGCAAATATTGCTGCATTAAAGAAACTTTTAGGGTAGGGCCTATCACAAGAGATGACATTTTTCCCCACCCTTCTTCCTCACAGTTATCTTTGTTGGTTATTCACATTTTTATAGCTAAGGAAGAAGATAAAGGAACAGGGAAGAAATCAGAAAGGGAACAAAAGAGCAAAGATGTTTTAGACTGAAGCCCATAACCCTGGGATTCTCCAAAACAGGGCTAACATGGGGTTACCCCAAGCACATGCACACGAACTCTGAAGGACCTACAGGACTTTCTTAGCAACACCTCAGGGAAGGCTCTAATACCCCTACTGGGAAGTCAGTTGGGGCAGCTGCCTCTCTGAAGTGCTTGAACACTAACACATGCAGCATCATGTGGGAGCAGGGCAACCACAGCCCTGAATGCAGTTGCAGGGCGGTGATCTCATTAGGATCACAGACAGTGGCGAGACGGCGCACAACTGAAATGCTGCAGGGGCACGCAGGGCGAGACCAGTGGGAACAGATGGAGCTCAGCCGTGGGATGGATCATCAGCCAACTGAGTGCTTACAGGTTGGGAGTAGAGGACAGACCAACATGGATGATGATGTGGATTTCTGCTCCAGACCATCTGATTAGGAAGACGATCAAGCCCTTTTACTTGTCACATGCTTTATAATGTATCCTGTCTCTTCTAAATTTTTTAGATTTCTACTAGAAATTATTTATGAAAAATGTTTTATTTGTAAGAAACACTTCTTTGGAAATTTGGAAATTGCTAACATTTTTTTAATAACATTTCCTAACAAAAGGCTACACAATTGAACCTCTACACGCTGCAATTCTTGGTCAGCAAAATGAAATAAAAAGCAAAACACTGATTGGAAATGGACATAAAATTATAGACTTCTATATACGAAAAAAATCTCGCAGATTGATTCTTGCAAACATCCAATTAGTGAATTCTCAATATGCAATGCTGCCTTCCTGTGTCAACACAAAATTCTCTTCATGTCAGAAATGTGTAAACACTGTTTTGTTGACCAAACAAAACAGTGAAAAGCATTTGGCCTAAAACAGCTCATTCGCAGAAATTAAACTGGTTCCCAGGTTGTTGCTTTTGTTGTTTGTTTTTGCATACAGAAGGAAGTAAAAAGGTGCATTTCAAATGGTTTGAGCACGATTATGCAAGCTGTGTACATGTACACAAATTTTTTCAGCTTTCTAGCACGATAGTTACAGTCACAGGTAATTCATAAAACGCTCGCTTTCATACCTGCTTTGTGAAATGGATAATAGTCCACTGTTAAATAGCTGAAGGAAAGCTGCATGGCCCCTCCTGTAACACGTCTGTTTGGGTCTGTAAAACAAAACAGTGCTTGGGTCTGCAGACATTGCATTTAGCATGTTAGTTCTCACGATGCCGTAATCCTTTAAACACCTAACAGCTACTACTTTATTCTCTAAAGAGAACAACCTCCTTACAACCTCATTATCTTCCCTCAAAATTTTCATTCAGAGAGCCTTCACTGGTTTCTAAAGATCTGCTTGCAGAATTCTGTACTCGGTCACTACTAACAAATTGCGTGCTGTTTTCAATGCTATTAAAAAGACAACACTTTGAAAACACTGCAGTTTTTCTGAGCCAAAACTTTTTACACTGATTATATGATTATGATCAGTCTTTGAAGTCAACAATTACTTTCAAGAATATGATATAATATAATTTTATTTGCCAAATATTGCAGTGAAGGAGTCTTCTGTGAATCTTCTCTTCTGACTTTTTCCACTGATCAATTTAAACTTCATGGCCAAAAATAAAGGACCAATAAAAGGATCTCACTAGGAGTGATAAATTTCAGCTGCAGTGGATACACTACACGTAAGGAAATATGTCTCTAGCCAGTGAACCTTATGCTCTGCTGCTCTGAAAGTGTCTTCCCTAATCAAGGAAATGCATTTGTTAAACCCTACGTTTTCATACTCTTCTTTAGCAGACCTTGTATGTTTCCATAAATTTTTCAGTGACTAGCCATCTTCTTGGATATACACTAATATCTCACTCTCCTATGATTACTTTTAAAAAGGCATGAAAAAAGTGCCCTTATTGGTCTTCTTTTTTTTTCTGATTCTAAATGTGACTACGTGCAATAGGCTTTTGTTAAAAAGAAGCAGTACAAGATTTACACACAAAATTTTAAGGTCACAGGACACTTGTTCCATTCTTTCCATGTGCTGCAGACCATACCAAATTATCCAAATTAGTAACACAAAGAGGACTGCTCTTTTATTAGTCTGTATTTATAAGAGTATTACAGAAGCAGATTGTATAGTGACCCCTTCAAGCCACAAAATGTTGACATTGCATTCTTCATAACCCATTTATTTTCTTATAAAAGAAAAAGACCCAGCAGTAATAATCAGACTGATAGAATCAGTTCCTAGAACCAGAAAGAAGCTACTGGCACTCTTAGGTTTTGCATTTATTCCAAAATAATTACATTTAATAATGAAATGATGTCCTAACAGAGCCACCTAAATAGTTTTACATGAGTCCAGAGACACTGGAGACTTTTCTAGCTATTCCTCTGAACTAAAGTCTCTTGATTTTATTGTATTATTGTTGTATTCCTCCAAATGTCTCCCCTAAAGATGATTATGATTCACAGACATGGTATTTTAAAAGAAGAAATTACCTTTTTCTTTAGAATGGATATCATCACATATATGTAGGGCCAAGTGGGAAATTACTAAGTGATAAGAAGTTTCCTTAACATCAAAATCATTAAACAATTTTACTATTGCATCATTTTGATCAGGTGCTGCTGTCGTCTGGTGCGCTTTCACCTGCTGGGAGCTGGGTGCAGGAGCAGAGCTCTGAAAAAATATTTAGTCACATCAATTTATAGTGTTTATTGTTTCTTTCAAGCAGAAGTATCTGTCTACTTACACAAAACAGGCTTATGAAACAAGGAAAAATCTGCACGACATGCATTCCCCCTTTATCATTACTGAGATTCAAGTGTACTGTTTTAGAATAAAGCTAAGTTGAGCTAATGCATGTGTGCACTGTACTGCAGTGCCAGCGCATCCCCCATTCTCCCTGTTCCTCACACTCCTTTATATCCCTGTCACTTGCAGCACCGGTATTTTTCTAACTTCTGTCGCAAGTTCGGGGAACTAAACCAACAGTGGGCTCCTTTCTGCTAATTTAGCTCCTCAAGCTACATCACAGTAGGGTCAAACATGAGTCGGTGCCAGTATCAGAGAACAGGTGAGATGCAAGCACAGGACACTGAAGAATCAGGACCTCCCTGCTCAGGAGCAGGTAACCATGAGATTGCTGTGGCTAAACCTTCACACCACAGCGTACGGCACCAGGGCCAGCACAAGAACTGAACTCTCCCTTACAGTACACTGGCTTTACTCTGTGAGATCCTCTACAACTGACTGTACTCAGTAATCAATCGTGTTTTATTTTATAAAACTTATTTTCTATCAGTGTACTTGTCCTGCTTCTTCACAGACAAGAAGAGGTGCCTCCCCTCAACACTCACAAAGCCCAGTTAGTCTAGCCTGCTCTGTGCTGAAGAACACCAAGACTTACATGAAGCACCAACAGCACAGATGTGCCAGCAGAAATATGTTTAAAGTAGAACTGGTTTTCAGTATATATTCCAACAAGAGCTGCATGAAGGTAAGCTCTTAATAAAAGCTAATTTTTCAGGACCATCCAAACAAATTGGACAAGAGCATATCTACCCACACACTAAGGTTACCTTAGTGTGTCTTAATTATTCAAATTCATAACCAGAAAATATTTGGAGAACAAATTTACTAAACTGTCAATGAAGAGTTAAGTAAATACAGAAGTCTGAACACTCTGTACATGGATAAAGAAGTAAAACTTCGTTTATTTTCGGCAGTTAACATCAATACAGAAATCTTGCAAAATAAAGACTAAACTACGATTCATTCCCAGTGTAATTTAAGATATACAGCTGAATGAAAATGAGTAACTTTCTCTAAAATAAATTAACACAACTAACCACACTGCGTTGTATTGTAGAGCACCTGATAGTGATACAGTAAGACAATCAATTCTCATACCTGGGCTGTTTCAGAAGCTAAGCTTTTCCTCTGTTCTGCTGATTTCTCTATGGCTTCACTAAGAGATTTGGCATACTGCACCATGGCTTTCAACTGGGAATCGGTCAAAACCCACAGCAAATCATCCAGAATCAGAACCAGTTTGGATGCCACTACATTACAGTCTTTTAGCTGTAAAACAAAAATTTAAAGAAGTTGAACTAAGTACTTATATTTCTTATATTAAATACATGGAGTAAAGAAAAGCTGCATGCAAAAAGCAGTAACAAACTTTTTTTATTTTAAATTTTATTCCTCTCATTAAGTAAGAAGTACGTAAGACACAGTATACTTATGCCTCACTCTATGTATTTGACATGCACCAGATACTAAACTGTTGCATTTTCTAAATGTAAGTAGTGTAAATACTACCTGAATCTACAGAGATAAAACAATAAGCATCATCATAAACAAAGCTCTGCAAATCAAACCATTTTATTAATAGGACCTGTGTAAGGTCTTCATTTTCAAAACCTGCCTGTAGTATTTCTTGTAAACTCTACAGTCTTACCAGCTACATGTTATAAATTTAGTTCAGAGAATTCTACATTTGATACGGCCAAAATTTAAAATCTTTACTATGTGCATGTGTGCATTAAGAGCATGAGTTACAAATTAAAAAATAAAATAAGATTTTGAACTTTTCAAGTTTACCCTTCTTTTAAGCGTGACCCTAATTTTTGATTGGTTAGTAATCAGTCGAACTGGAGCACTCATGATTTCATGCTTAGAGCTCTGGATTGCGTCAGCTTCTATCCTGATCATCTGCCAGTTGATTTCTTTAAAAGTCAAAACCTTCAAAGACAGAAAAAAAGAGAAAAACACCTTGATGCAATACGACAGCTTACTTGCACCTAACCCTGTGCATGTGTATGTACACATCTGTACATATGTACACACAAACTCACATGAGCTACACAAACAGAACAAATACATCTCACTTGTTATTCCACTTACACGTGTCAGGAAGTAAAGCCCTCACCCTGATTGTCACAGAAAAATTAGGCTACTTCCAAGCAGGCTGAGGTAACAAGCAGCATGTAAAACATTCAGAAGAGAATAAAGGTCACAACTGTTGCATACTAGGCTGCTTTTGAGAGAGGGAAAAAATGATTGTGTAGTTTAGTTTCAAAATGTTAAAAAAGAAAAGAGCAGGGAAGGAAGCAAAGCTACAGGCTAAGAGAGAGTTTTTTGGAGTGTATTATTTCAATTAAAAGAGAAAGTTAAACATTGAGCACACTGCATGCCATACAGACCCACAAGCTTTGAATCCACTACACGGATTTCTAGAAGACACAGCAAGCAAATGTTAGAATAATGATGAGCATCAAGTACAGCTGGACACTGAAAATCAAACATGGAAAAATGAGTGACTGTCCAGCAGGAACATCATGGAGAACATCAAATGAATAGGACATCAGCAGGAAAAAACAGTAATTCTAGTTTACCTAAAACTCCTTCCTACATGATTTGAATGATGGGATCAAGTTCCCTCAGTAAGTTCACAGACAACACTAAGCTGAGAGAGTGCTGATCTGCTGGAGGGTAGGAAGGCACTGAAGAGGGATCTGGACAGTTTGGATTGATGGGCCAAGGGCAATTTTATGGCGTTCAACAAGGCCAAGTGCCAGGTGCTGCACTTGGGTCACAACAACTGCAGGCAGCACCACAGGCTGGCAGCAGAGTGACTGTTCTGTTCCAGGCCCCTCACTTCAGACAGACATGGAGGTGGCTGGGGCGTGTCCAGAGAAGGTGAAGGGTCTGGAGCACAAGTCTTATGAGGAGCATCTGAGGGAGATGGGCATGTTTAGCCTGGAGAAAAGGAGGCTCAGAAGTGACCTTATTGCTCTCTACAACTGCCTGAAAAGGAGAATGGGGGTCAGTCTCTTCTCCCAGGCAGGAGACAAGACTAGCAACAGGACAGGAGGAAATGGCCTCAAGCTGCACCAGGGGAGGTTAAGGTAGGGACACCAGCAAGAATTTTTTCACTAAAAGGGTGGTTAAGCATTGGAATAGGCTCCCTAGGGAAGTGGTAGAGTCACCATCCCTGGAGAGTCTCAAAAAATGACTGGACATGGCACTTAGTGCTATGGTTTAGTGGGCATGGTAACATTTGGTCAAAAGTTGGACTCAGTGATCTTGGAGGTCTTTCCAAATTCCATGATTCTATGATTAGTCTCTGAAGAAACAAAGATCAGCCATGAGTAAAGAGCAAGAAGGAAGAATTTGTTTGTTATGTGTCTTCTTCTTCACCTGTCATTCTCCGCTTGTCAGTTTGAAAGTCTTACAGCATATGTCCTGAGAACATAAGCAGAGACTTAAGTAAAACATACCCAGTGCGTCTGGAAAGGAGGCACACTCCATCAAGTGAGCAAGATGGAAAGTGCAGTGCAAAGCATCCTGAAACACTATTTGCAGAAAAGCAGAGTACCTATCCTCCTCATACAGGAGATGTAGTGTGATCAAAAGCTTCTAAAAGTATTCTATCAGGAGATTCCTTATTAAATTAAGAATGTAGCTACAGTGCAAAACTAAATGATTACACCCTAAAGATATGGTTCAGCACATGCTATCTTCAAAGTACAGCACCGGTTTTGGTTTTTCACCTTTTCATGCAATTTACTGCTAACAAATCATTCACTGTAATTTCTAGAACTTTGTTTCTGGTATTCATTGCACTAAGAGAAACATTCCCCCAAGGAAAGCTCTGTTGTGTAGAAGTCAACTGTTTAGAATCAAATTCTTCCTTAAAAACCACAAAATCAAAACATCTGCCAATATAAAACTCCATCTAGTCAAACTTTATTTCTTCCCATTTAGACTTCATTAACATGGGGGCATCAGCATACAGATAAGCTGCTGATGGAAAGGAAAACCATCAGAAAAATAGTTTTCAACTTCTAATTTTGTGTTATTTTTACCTGATACTCTCTTGAGGTTTCTTTCCCTACATAAAAATCAACTACCAGACTCCTTAACTCTGAGTAAGTTCTATTTGTTTCAGAATGATCATCTGTAAATAGGCATTCATGGGCAAAACTTAAACAACTATTTATCCAAGGCCAAATGTACGATGCTAAAATAAGTCTCCTTGAATACAATATTTAGAATCAACCTTGCAGGCAGTAGACATTTTACTTTGGTTAGCTGGGAGAAGGCAAATGAACGGTGTACATCAAATCAGCACTTCCATGTGCTATTCTCCCACACAGTAGAAACATATACACTTTACTGCTATTACTTTTTTATATATACATAAGATTTAGATATTCCAAGAAAATAATTGCACACGAATGTAACGAAATTTCATTTAAAACTGCTTTAGAAAAAGAAAATCCGTATCAGGCAAACCCTCACAAGCAAATAAATAACCAGTTAAAACTTTAAAAGTATTCTTCTTGTTGTTAGTATTATTACTACTACTACTAAGAACAACAATAACAAAACCAGCACAACTTCTTATCCCTCCACATTTAAGATACCATTCTTTGTTTTTTCAGTACTCTTCAAGTCTGGCTCAGTTTGCATTCTAAAATAGTCACGCACTTGGAGAATGTAAAAGGGAAACCATACACCTGCTGCCCTGGTCTTTGTTCTTGCTTGAAGATCCACTTTGGCCTTTTGATCTGACTCACATCCACCCTTTTTACATATTTGTGTTCCTAGAGGGCAATTGCAATTACTGAGCACAGAATGTCTCCATTCCCAATAATGACACGTTCTCTACACTGTAAAAGGTTGCAATTCAACTTCCTTCTTTACCACAAAAACAAGGGAAAAAAGTTAGTAAAAGGTGTTATTTACCTCTCCACGTTGAGCTTCTTGTATTCTGGTAAATCTAAGGTCAGCATGTTCCCAGTTTGCATTTACACTATATATTCTCAGCTGGGAAAGTTCAAATGAAGCATTAAAGGCTTTTGCACCAATCCTTATTATAATGGAGTTCACAGAAACTGAAATGCCTTCTACCACTTTTTCAGCAAAGCCATATTCACTAAAAAGTGAAATGCCAACATATTAAATATAAACCAAGTGAAAGGGCACAAAATTAAACAGATGAAATAAATCATGAATCAGATGTTAAAACAAATGAAGTTACTAATGTATTCTACAGTTAGCAACTTTTGCTCAATATACTTTATGTAGTTTACAATAAGTTCCACTCTGCGATCCTCATCTCTACACAGTTAAAGAACATATATTTGACTAAGATCAATCTACACAAAGTATAACAGTTAATGCAATCCTTCCAGGTTAAATTATATGGATGTACGTATTCTATGTTATTATACATACATAAAAATAGCAGTCTACATCATTATGCAGAAAGCTTACTCTTCTTTATGCATACATAAGGAGTAATTCATGCCAAATTAATTATTTGACAATTCCAGTCTGGTTAGTATTTATGTCTATAAGCCAGATTATTTTATCCATTAAAAATAATAATTTTCATATATTCAAAATAGTATAAAGTATTTGCTTTATTTCATTCTATAAAGAAAGACATCCTAAATGGTGGTTGCACTTCTACAGCAAATAAACATGCATTCCAGTACTAAAAAAGATTAAGCAGTTGCAAATAATTTTTTAATAAAAATCTTATACGTTCTGAATGTTTCAGATTAGTGTATGGAAAATTGAATATTAAATATTATTTTAACATCTAAAAATTATTGCCCTTTTGTTTTCTCGGGTTTTTTCCTGCTTGTTTTAAAAAAAAATTTGTGTGGTTTGTCATTCCTTTTCCTACTTTCATTCTACACAAAATCTCTGTGGCAGTGGTTTTCAAGCTGTACCTTAGGAGACACAGAGGCCCATGGACTACTTCTACACATTGCACAGAAGTTACAACAAGAAAAGCAATTGTATCATCAAATTTATTTCTCTGTATATAGGTCCCTGTGACCACTGAAAAATCCTTTGAGTCCATGTAAAGGAAATGACTGAGGTGTGGAGAGACGAAAATCACTGATGTAATGTTGTACTGTCCCACCAAATTGCTTAAGTTTTGGGTTACACAGTGTGTAGGAAATGTCTCAGTAAGAATCGGCTGATACAATTAAGGAAATAGAACTTTAAAACATGGCACTAACGCATGATCCTTAAAACTCTTTAGACAAAACAAATAAAAAAGAAAAATTTTTAAAACCCACATGAACATTATATATATTTTCCAAAAAGGATGAAGGCAAGATATCACTCATTTTTACAAAACTTAGTATCAATTAAACTCAGTAAATACCTGACACAGCAGTTGCACCCCCACAAAATGTACCTTGCAAGCTCCATACCTAGTTCACATGTTCTCTCCCGGCTTGGGTCTGGATAGTTCCATTATCACTACACTACTTCACACACAAGCAATAAAATAAAATTTTGGAGGAGATGGGAATGGCAAGTTGCAACCCTATATACTTCTGAAAATTTGCAGTTGATCTGTTTTATATAATTCTAAATCTGTTTTGACCAATTACACGTAAGTACCATCACTGACCTCTGCCCAGATGCAGTTGCTATAGGAGAGGGTCCGTTAGGGGCACGTGGCTCTTCACATGTGCTCATTTCCATTACAACTTTATCCAAGGACTTGAAAAACAAAACAAAACAAAAAAATTGGAGACCTAAGAGGTAACAGAGTAAATAGACAACATATGAAGAACAAAAATCCAAACAAAACTATTTCTGAAATATACATAAAACATTTCTTACCATGTCAATTTTTCCATAAACTTTTGTAACGCACTAGAATTATTTTTTTAACATTTTTTTAATTTTGTGAGTTCTAACCCACATTCCCAGTCAAATATTGTATTACAAAATTCTTGATCCCTGAATATTATTTATCCAACACATACATTTTCAAAAATCGTATTTCAAAATGGACATGCTTTAATGTATAGCTATCTGAGTTTTCTTTCTATATGGCTGTTCTTTCAATGAAATACTTAATGCAAGCTGATTCAAAGCACAGCAGTTACGATTATGTCCCTGTCTAACTTTCTACCACCCCTTCTGAATTCCTCCATTTATGCTCCTAGGTCAGACAAACACCAAAACACCCCTTTGTCCTCAATTTTAGATTTTTCATGATTCAACCTGCCCTAGCTACTAGATTATTATCATATTGTGTTAATCATGCCTGTTGTCATAATCTGCTTGCTCCACATTTTTCTGTGCTACTCTTATCCATGCAAACCTGACTACAACCAAAAAAATTAATGAACTGTCTAGTTTGGATTTATTTTTACTTCACTGTATTTTGATGCTTAAAGGGAAGCAATAGCTGTTAACAGTAAATTTGGACATTTTCAAGTTATTGTTTCAGCTGTCTCAATGATTATCTTGCCTTGAAAAATAACAATAGAGGGAAAAAAAACCAATAAAAACCAAATCCCTTAGTCTGAGGATGGTGGGGGGAAGCCAAGATTTCTTCTAGTTATCCTAACATTTTTTGATGCTTGACCACTCTTTTAAGAATTCCCTTTACTACATGACTAGTGCAAAGAACAGTAGGACAGTAATTCAAAGAGATGCACAATACAAATAAGAGTTAACAAAGAATGCCTGGATGCAGATCTATGTCTCTTCCCACTGGTAACTACTTTACTTGGATAGAGTAAAAACTGCTGCAGATCATCCTTGGGGCCCAAAATCACTCCTCAAAATTATCTTTTTTATCATATAAAACCAGAACAGGGTCGTGAGCAAAGGTAACAGTATGTGCCACTATGTTAACAGACTGATTCTCACAAAGGGCAGCTAAGCTCAGTGAAAGGCCCTTTGCCTAGACAAGTGGGTTCTAGTTACCCAGCAAGCTGGGCAAACACAGGATGCTATTCCAACTTAATTCAACTCTCAGTAGCAAAAATATCCCCTCTCCCCTGTCCCTGCCAAAATATCAGAAGTTCAGTGATGTAATGAAGGCCTGAGGTTTGGCACTTGGGCCACTGAATTCACTTTCTTTTAGAAATCAAAAAGGCTGTTGTACAATCTATCATTTAATAGTGAACTTTTGTTACCAATTTAATGCACTTGTTCAAGGAAACCTTTATGTAAAAAAGGTTACCTTGAATGTTATCTTAGCCTCAAAGAGTGCTAATGTAAGTTCAATAGGAGCAAAGCAAACAGTGCCTTGCTACCGTAGGTCAAAGTGTGTCATGTTTAAGAATAGCACAGCTTAAACTGATTTCCTAATTTGGCAGCTTCATCTCACAGCCAAGAGGTTGAATCATCCCACCTCAGCATTACCAGACTTTAAGTTCTGGGTGTCAGGAAGAAGCAGTACAGACATCAGGACATTCCAACTGGGTCACTAGCAAATGCATCAATTATTTAAAACAACACGTCTTTCCCAAGTCTGATTCTGAACGAAGGAATTCCAGTCTTGCAGTGAATGTGCTTGTGAAACATGACAGCTAAATGAATATTCACTCTTAAGCAAACGCAATCGAGAAAGTTTACTCATCATTAAATAAATTACTTCTGGTGCTACCACAATTGTTAGTATATCTAAAAATAAAGAACAAAGGAAAATAAATGCCAGAATGAACATTACTTCTAATTGTTGAGTTCTATTGACACATTTTACCTCCTATTTATATCCAGGCTGAATCCTAGGCGGTTACAAAAACCCTGTAATTGCTATGTGTGTCAAACTTGCTATAGCTGAGACCATTGCTTAGAGTACAGACGTAGAATTCAAAAGTCTCTAGAAAAAACAGCTTCAAAAGAGAGGCAGGAACTTGTAGAAGGGGTTAGTTGGACAAATAGAGACCCTTCGGGTAAACCCAAATTAACACATAATGACTAAAAACTTGACAGAAATGAGCGAACGGTCAAACATTACAGTGATGACACTGAAGCCACAGACTAAGAAATCAAACATACCAAGGAAAACATTAAGGCATTTTGCCTTGATCTGCCGCTACCCAGAGGACACTTAGTAAAGGCCTGTTAACGTTTCAGTTATTTCTAGAATCACGTCAAGAGAACTATATAAATATTTGATATAGATTCTGCTACACACAGTACATTTCAGAGTTTATTTCAGAACTCACCAAAGAGATGGGATGTGTTTTCAATTTTGTCCATGGTATCTGCAAGAGAAAACACTATTCTAAAGCAAACTAAATATTAAAAATACAGTAAAATAAATCACATAGAATGTGTTTTAGCCATACAATTTATATTTCTAACTTCTAAACTCAGCATAATATTACTTTCAAAATACTAAGTTTATCTGAAAATGCTATATGGTAACTTTATGCACACATCAGGTGTGAAAAACTGAGCTTCAAAGTCTACTTATCACTGAGCAGAAAAACAGAGGAGCAAAGTAGAATCGGTCTCTTTAATACTGAGTTGTCAAGCATCAGAAAAATCATCTGCCTTACACATTCTTTCCTTTAAAAGGAAAGAAAATCTACATTTCCTTTGTTGACCTACAACCGATTGGATGCCTGCAACAAAACATCAAATTCACTGCATTCACAAAAATCAGGACACTCTCCCATAGGGGAAAACAAAAGCAAACAAAAACCACAAAAAAACCATAAACAAACCCCACCAAAAGACTGTGGAGGTGACAATGATTGACCACATTGTAACCACAGTCAAGAGAGCCACCCTTCATTTCTTAATCCCAAATTAGTATCATGTGGTACAGATAATATACATTGTTTCAGTTATTAGCAGCCACAATGACTAAAAATGCAGGCTCTAATAGATTTACTGTGCTTCCACATTTCCCACAGAGATCAGAATCCCTCAGAAAGGTATTTTTGGAAATGGGAACAGAACAAGAGGGAAAGCAATAAATGAAGAGGAGTGAAGACAGAACACACAAAAAAGAGAATAATAAATAATTATGATAGACTAATTACCACAGATAAATACAGACTTTTACTTCTACCTCATTTTCAAAACATGAAGGAATAAATTCTATTCAGAAAGAAAAAAGAATAATTAAAAATAATCGCTCTTATTTTCATCATTTCCAGATGTATTTTCTGTCATCTCATGAGAGACAAAAATTAAGAAGAAATTATTGCTGGTAACATCTGTTGTTCTTTAAAATTTTACCAAGCACTTATCACAATTTCCTATTAATTTAAAATTGCTTGGAAGTTTACAGGGACAGAAGGAAAAGAAGAAAGATTTGATTAATTACCATTCCAGCACAACCATATACTCACCCTAATGGATGCTTTATTACAAAACACCTTATTTATAGCCAGCCATGTTGGAAGATCCAGCATGTTCTGAAGTACCTCTTGATCCAGCTCTAAATTGGTCAGCTGACCTTCCCCCTTTAACGTGCTCAGGTTGATCTTGTCAGGTGACAGATTTTTGGTGAACCTAGAAACAAACATATCTTAAGTTAATACACATAAGCAATCAAAGCTATCCTACATATCGGTGACAATTTAACTTAAAGCAATGGTCTGGGGGTGAAGAAATCATCTTAGGTTCTTAGATAAATTTCACCCTGGACAGAAATGGTATGATGGAATTGATTTGTCCCTCTAATTTTTTTTCACCTCATTAGCTCAATTTATAAATACATAAACAAAAAATATATTGTGAGATAGCTTCTAATTTTTGCATCTCCCAGAATAAAAAATGATCTTTGACTCAAACTATCGAAGTATTTCTTTTAAACTACATAAAGCAGAACTGAATCTATTTCACTCTTCTTTAATTTTTTGAAAGGAGAAAAAAATCCCAAACCCCTAAAATTACTGTCATAAACAGTACCTTTCCATATATTCAGTTAAAATCTTGCAATAAAATAGTTTTATTTACAATATTAATTAGATTTCGTCATAGAATGTAATGACAAATTAGAAATACACATGCACACCCACAGCAACATGAGGCATATAAAATATTGGATAAAAACTTGAAAGCTCAATATTATTTCCATGTGGTAAAAAGTGTAACTATGTAAAAGCATACATATAAATTACTTTATATTTCAAATGCACTAGGATTTGCTGATACAATAAAACAATCTGTGTGACTGTGTCAAATGGTTCACATCCTTGTGAGACATGACAGAGCCCATGGGTTCCCTACCTTCAAACCAACAGCTGTTGCATTGTATCTTCCACAAGTTACGAACAGGCTATACTTAACACACTTTCAATCTGCCATGAAAAATTGTTTCTGCTCATGAATTGAGTCTAGTTTTATGAGATTAGGTAGTAGAAAATACTGCTGTTGGCATTATGCTTTGGGACTTTTCCCACCGAAATCTTCTGGTGCTGCTATTCTCCAGGCAGAGAGCAAAGGGGTTTATCTGTCCTCAACGATGGAACATTGCCCTGAACGAATGCCCCAGGAGGTGCAATTCCAGCATTTCCTTTCCATTCAAGAGACGAACTTCTAACTGAACGACAAGGTCCTCATTAAGCCCGATACTGGGGGAGATGGTGGAAGATGAAGAAGGTCAGCAAGCTTTTCCTCTTAACAGTTTCCAAGTACAGTGTGAAACAGCAGGCATTTTCTGAGTCCAATTGCCTTACTCCATTCCCGGGATGGTTAGCTTTGGAAATGCATTTACCGAGCCTGACAAAATGCAAGCAGTATGTATTTGCAAATAATACTAGACATGTTTCTTAGGACAGAAGTGCTGCAGTTGTTACTGTATTCCTTACAAGGCATGAATTATCCACAAGTAATGAGATTTAATCTGTGAATAATATAGTTTAATAATTTCAGTACTAAAAATATATTGAGATGAGGCTATTGATAAATGTATTTTCCTTGGCAACTAACGTACTTCTAAATCCTCTGTTTAGAAACATTATGAGGCAAATAAAGGACTTGAATTATTTTGTTTCCTGGTTACCCTTTTTTCTTGCTTTCAACAAGAAAGAATAATGAGAAGAGCTAAATAACCTGCCTCATTAAAACAACCTATTAGTAACTGCAAAATAGAAAACTTCCTATCTCAGAAACCATTGCAAAGTCTGAGGTCATACAAAAATTCCTAGAAGAAAAAAAGCAGCCATTGAGTGTTTTCAGTCATACCTCTCACTCTTGACTTTCCAGATAAGAGTCAATATAAGAATTACAAAGCGGTGTCATTTAAAGTCACGTTTACAAAGCAAATGCAAAAACGTTCTGCCATACATGCGCACGCGTACACACAAATCTCCTGAGATTTGTGCTCGCTAAAGGAAGTCCGCCTAAGAGTTCCCTGTTGCTCGGCCACTCCAGAAATGCCTCTCTGCTTGGAGACAGATCTAAGCGTTATCCTGGTCACAACTGCAGACACATCACAGTGAAACACAGAGGACCGACACAGAGGTTTTCAAACCTCACAGCAAGAAAGATACCAAAATACTATTAAAGAGCTGAATGGCAAGAGCAAAGCCAATTTTGAGTTATTTTCAATACCTTTCAAACAAACAAAATAGAAGCCAGTTTCTCTCAACAGGGAGGAGAAGGACAGGGAAACATTCAACAAGGACCATCACTTTTCTACATACATATTTTTTAAAATTCTTCCAAGGGTGTTGCTTTGAATTTATTTCCCTTCCTGCAGTCAGTGAAAGGAAAAATGCTCTAAATGCTGCTTAATTGAGAAGAGAGACATAAGAGGATCTCTACCTGTTAAGACTGCATGCTTCATGTCAAAAGTCACGGAAGGAAACTCTCAACAGGTGAGCTGCGAGAAGATATTTTTAGCAAAACTGTTTTCATAGATTGAGTCTCAATTTCACAAACTACACTTCCTTTCTCAAAACATATCTGAGGTTTGAATGTGATAGTATGGATTTCAATACATTTTTAATATTGAATTTTTTAAGTAGAATAATGCTGTAAAATATTTACAGTTAAAATGCAAGAATCCAGAAATATGAATCTATCAATATCACAAGAAGCCTGACAAAGCTCCTTTGGGTACATCTACGCACATATGCACTAAATATTGCTGTGCAGTTACAGATAGATGGTTCAACTGTAATTTACAAAGTACAGACTAAGAATTTAGTGAAAAGTATAAAAGATTGTACAGTAACAATGCAGTATTAAGAATCAAAGAGGAGTAAGTTACAATCAATATATTTTGTCAGGACCACAACCGCTCTTTCAGTTCTTTTCCTCTAAAATAACTCAAAACCTACATAAGAGAAGCATTTATTTCCTTGCCTAAAATATTTATTTTCTAGAGGTTTGTTTGTAACACCACAGGCTTGGAGCTCTGAATGGAGCACTCCATCATGCTGGCAGAGAAGATGGTCAAGAAGTTGAAACCAGAAACAAGAAAACCCCAAGAACAGGTAGAGAAGATGGGAAAACACTTTCCTGAAGCCACAAGCTTATGGTTTGTATAATGAAGGCCACAGACCATATGAAGCTTAGAGCAGTGCTCCCCAAAGGTTTGGAGGGAATACCAAATGCCTTGTCAAGTTTGACAACAGAAACTCCAGCCTCTGGATTTAGTAGAGAAATAAAAGAAGTCTGGATCACATTTGGACACAGATTCTCAGCTGTTTTGCACATCTCCTGAATACACAACTGCTTTCCCCAGCTCTACCACGTGCCTCCCCTGCTCTTTACATAAAATTTCTGCAGTGATATGATTCTAAATGTGACAGACTATTATATGATAGTATGTGCTGCAAGTTTTGTTTATCTCCTTGTTATGAACTCAAACTGCTTAAACAAGTTCTGAAAAAGAGATGCATGACCTACTAAGCACTGGCAACTGGATCAATAACAGAACAGCAGAAATGGAACATGAAGATAACAGGGTTTTTTTTACTGTTTCACCTGGCTGAACCATGTTATTTGATCACTAAGGAACATTACACAATTTCTGAAACAAGAAAAACGGTCTTTTTCAACTGAGTTTCCCAGGAAGATGTTTCCTGCCCATGACTCTAAGTAACAGAGTGAAGGAAGTCTACTGTCATTCGGCTCACTGTACCACTTCAAATATTAAGAGTTCAAGTAGAAGAGGACTAACTAACTCTCTGTCAAATCTGTCACAGAAACAAAGTATTGAGATCAACAGTGTACACTGTTACAATTGAGTTCCTCGCAGCCAGCCTAATGCCACAAACCATAGCTGATTTTCAGTAACTGGCTTAATCTGGAAAATGAATAAATCTAAATCCCCCTGAGCTTTAAGTAAGAAAAAAAAAAGTTACAGCAAACAGCATTCTGCAGGCAACATAATTATTTCCTCTCCTGTATTTTCTCTGCTGCAGCCAAAAGAAATATCCATGTCTCAGGGAAAAAACATCGCGTGTAAATTCTGAGTTCGGGAGCATTGCTGCACTTTTTCCTCTGGCAGATCTTCATTATTTATGTCCTACGTATCAAAATTATTAGATCTATTTAGATGGCAGCAAATTCTATATGAGAAAAAGACAGACTCCCTAGATTAAGAAACAACTCTACATACCAGTAGCATTAAGCACAATGACATTCAGAAGAGTTCTTGGTAGCATTCCCTTTTTGATCCAAGTATGACAGGACAGAAAAGGCAAGACCCACTACAGTTACACATGATTAAACATCAAGCTGCCATTAAGAGATGATGGACTGACTAAAGAGTCTTTATAGATGCAACAAGTGACTGACCTGTATTGAAAAAGGAACTAATGAAAATTTTGCAAGGACATGATAGATCAGGGAAAAAAAAACCCAAATTTAAAAGAACAAACTTCTGTAAAAGATGTCATTTTCAATCCTTTAAACTTAAGAAACAAGATTAGAATCAGGCAGTTGATCTCTTCTCTTGGTACTTCAAAAAACTTCAACCAAAAAGCATCACAAAAAATGCTATAAAAATTAACATACTAGCAAAGGCTTAAGGCTAGTATTGGTCAGAAGACTGCAAGAGCAACAATACCACATACCTCACTGTCCAAAGGATATGGAGAAAGCCAAAAGCACTGAACATATTTAGTAATGTCCTGGAAAAAGCTGGTGAACTGTGAAGTACTAGAAACCTTTGAGTGAATCCTGGCTGTCCTAGGGATGCTTTAATTTTAATGAAGTGTATTAAAGTAGTATTTCACCTAGCAAGAAACCATTAGCTGTGCTTTAGGTAAGCTTAGGAGTAAAAAACTTTTGGCTCTGCACCCTGACTTAAAATGTATAAAAGCTGACAGGTTGCATACAAGTCATGTTCATCAAGTCCACAGAAAACTGTCCTGAGGAACCCAAGACAGCAGCAAATGGCTTTGCAGCAATAGCTTATGCATTGCTGATGCAAGATACTCAACATTTGAAAATATAATTCATGGAAACTACTGGGTTCTAAGTGAAAGACTGACTTTTAGGAAATAAAGCAGGAAGGTAAGAGACAATTGATGAAAAATTGCCTGAGATACATAAAGGTTAAAGTACTTCTATGTATAAAAAATGAATGGTAAGTAGCATTAAGTATCACCACAAAATATGGAATGTCTTCATCTTGGACACTATTTCCATTTCTTCAAATACTAATTTTATAAATTAAAATTTGTAAATTTTATTATAAAAATAATAATTAGTGTTATTTCTTTAGCACAAAAAGTTAATTGGATGTTCATTTACCTTAATACAGGAACAAAAACATACACGAAACTAAAAGGAACACTATGAAAGCAAGTAAAAGGAAATACTAATTGCGAAACATTTTAACGGCCATGAAAACATCAGACTACAATACAGTACCAAAATCAAAAGCTCTAAAGAATTTAAAAAATTAAAATATTAAAGCACTTGTGGAAGGGATTTTGGGGACAGGTAACAGGTTTTATATTTACAACATAGAAGGATTGACTAGACACACTCTGACACATAAAACACTTACGTTCTTTATTTATGACTATTAACAGTACATTAAGCTGAAAATAAACACTAGTAAGGATAAACATTTTAATATTTCTGGAAAAAAAGTCCTCCCACAAGCAATGGCACTCTCACATTCTGCACTAGAGGAGCATTGCCATAAGAGCACTGTAAAATACCACCGTGAGCCAGTGGGTGACCAACACGCAATCCTAGAGTGGAGGCAACCTTGGTGGTGTGAGAGGCTGTTCCACCAGCTATCCTCCAGCTTGTGTCTGGAAGTTGTCTACGTCAGCAATGTTGTGTCCTGCATGGATTCCCAAACACCATGCAGTTTTCTCCCAAGCAGTCCCTATCAGCAGGTGAACTGCAAGAGTTACCATTCCCTCATTCTGCAAGCTATAGAGAATCATGGGGGACTCCTAAATGACAATACCAACTGCAGCAGCTACACCTGTCACCAGATCTTTCAAGTACACCCCTCACTACCTGTGACACCCAGCTGGCATCTTCCTACAGCCTCCAACATCAATTTGTACATGAGAAAGGTATCACTCCTTTTCCTATTGGTATTGTGGCCACTCCACACAAATGCCTACATGCTTTATCTAACCTCACCTTGAACATCTGCAGAACTGTCAGGTGTGTATTTGGTGTCTGAGTGCAAGATGGAGATCCCTCCATGGCCTGTTGGATGTCCAGCATAGAGAGGATCTGATTCACCTGCTGCAAAGCACTTTGTGAAGGTGCTCATTGCCCAACCCTCTGGAGCAGGATAGGGCATTCCCTTGTTTACACACCCAGCCTGGACCTACTGCTCTCAGGCTGGCCATGAGTTATAGCACACTGGACAAGTCCAAAACACCACCTATAACGCTGCAGATGCAGGTGGGACTTTTCAGGCTACTATACAGGACCTCAAGCACCTAACACTCATCATGCTTTTTGACCTATCATAGTCTAAAGACAGATCTTCCTTTCCAGGGAAATTACTAATTAGGACATTGGCTCAACAGGCAACGCGTATTTCTGTAACACATCTGGTGCAGCATCACACCACCCCCTTACCCATCCCATTGTAGGAGTCCTGAATAATATGTCTGACACTTTCCAAATAATTGCTTCCATTTCATCACAACACAGAACTTCAGCACAGACTCTCATGCCAGGTGAGTTCCTAAAGACATCTTAGTACACTCCTATTCGCTTCAAGACCCATTCCATACTTTCTCAAATACTGACATGCCCACCAAGTCTCTTGACAGTACATAATGCTTCCCCTAGTTAATTCTGTAATAACACATATAGGAAATTATTTTCTTTCCTTTTAGAAAAACTGTATTGCTTGCTTTTTGGGTACAGGCAGAACTGAGACAGCTGCTGTCATCAACGGTTATTATCTAATTATGTGTCATGAAGCAGATCTGCACAGACACAGCCAAGCACTGTGCATAAATGAGGAGCTTGCACTGCACAAGTGATAATCATCTTGCAAGTAAAACATTGCTCAAGCAATTTACCTTTCATTTATGATAAAGCCTCACACAGACCAATATTAAGCTTTTCTGTTCCATGAGTCTTTTCACATCAAGCAGAGAAATGGCCAATATGACCAAACCCAAAGAACTTTATTCAAAGATGACAATCATGAACAGGTCAGGCCTTAATGATATGTTAAGTACAAGATATTATAAAATCCTTAATATATCAAACCATATGTGGCAATGTACATACAACTTCCCCATTGTAGGCAGCAAAAAACCCACCTCAATTTGCTTATACTTGATAACTATTATTTGCCACTTAAAATACAACATTCTGTACCTAACGCAAAAAATAAGCCATTTGATGAAAAATAATTTTACAAACTTAAAATTATGAAATAATGATACAGTGTAAAAGCATAACAACACCTGCTTTTTGGAAAGTGCATCATTTATTTTTATGACATTAGCAAGTATCTTTTTTAATGCTAACTGATCAGATCGCACAACAAAATAAGATCTTTTGGTAAGATATTAACTATAAGAACTCTTTTAATTAAAAAAAAAAAAGAAATAAAATCAGTCGCTTTCTTCTGTAAACTAAGTAAAGAGCTGACCAATCCTGCAAATATATCAATACAGAGGTAATACACAATAAGTAATGAAAAGGAATTAAGCAGATGCAAATGATAAACAGTAAATGTCACATAGCCTAAAGATATTGGGAAATACCCAGATTACATTTAGAAAATACACATAAAGGTATGTTTATAATGGGATTACTGATTGAGTTCACAAACCAGTTTTGCAGATTTAGTTTAGGACTTACAAAGATCCCACAGAAGCCAAAACACACAGCTGCATAGCAAACAATTATTTTTTGCAGAATTTTAAGTTACAAAAAAAAAACCAGGAGTGAAAACCCAAGTAACATTTTATAGAGCTCACTTCACTCCTAAATTTATATAAATACATACCACCTCTTACATTCACTCTACAAAGGTGGGAGAGGGGAAGTTACCTGAGGGCAAGGTATTCAGACATAAGGCCCCTATTCCTGGTGAAAGCAAGTGGTCAGTTGCCATGGCTTCTGAGAAGCTTCTGGTACTCATTTTGGTAGTAAGGATATTCACAGCAAACCAATCTCCACCAGAGCCAGCTGGGATCGCTGCAGGGAACGGGATACAGGGGACACACAAGGGATCAAGTTCAAAGGGAAAAAGGAGTGATACAATAATGTAAGAGAGTTTTAGCTGAAGATAACTGCAGTTACAACAGTTTGTTACACATCATGACACTACAGAATTCAAAAGGAAACAGACCTGTGTAAAACACTAGATTCCCATGAGACTATCCCTTGCTGTCTGATACTACAGTACTGGAGCCCTGTTTAAATGAACAGCTCATGAAGAAAAGTTTAATCATGCAGAAAAGATCTATAAAATGTAGCCAAGTTGTTTCAGAGATACTCAGTAAGTACATCTGGAAGATGAGAAGGAAGATAGGCCAAAGATGCAGCATAAAAGGGTTTTTTTTTTAAATGGGAGACAACTTTTCAGTTTTGTTTTGCCTAGCCTGAGATTTCTCAACCCACATTATTTGTTTCTATATACAGTGTCTCAACCTCAGCTATTCAAAATACACACTAAAGAAACCTGACTCTAGACGTGTAGGAGAATGGGACTTCTGGATTTGTTTTTGTGTTTGAGGTGGTGCTACAAAGACCTGCACACGTTTGACAGTCTGATTTTACAGGCTATGAAATTTTAGTACAATAAGCTCCTCAAAAAAAAGTTCTCTGCTAACTGTGTTCACTTCAAAGAGATGCCTCAGCTTAAATATAATTAATTACTACACTTTTACCCTTTTGGGTGTGACAAAACCCAAACATTTGGACAGTGACCTTGGTAGGCAGTTTGTTGGGATATCAGAACAGCATTTACGAGATCTATCACTAAAGTGAATTACAGATACCTACTTACAAATTATTATTTTTCTCAAGTCTCCAGACCCCAGCAATGGAAGAAACTACAACATGAAAACTGTTTCAGAAGTAGGCAACCACGTAACTTTCAGATTCCTGGGTAGCTGGATCCAAGTGTTGCTTCCTTGGGAGTCAGAAGCAGCAAGCGTCTCTGAGGGAAAAAAAAAAGCTCTGGTGTTCTGAAGCTACATGGTAAAGATGCATGGCAGAACTGCCATGAAATCTGTGCTGGGGACATTCCTCTTCCAGCAAGGCTCGTACATCCATCCAGGAGAGGCTGGAAGAGCTAAAAAGCACAGCCTAGATGGAACTCTTTCCTCTCCTGTGTTATCTCATCAAAAAAGGACACAATGAAGAGATCTGAACTGTGGTTAGCACCAGCTCCACAAAGATGTACTCCTACAGGAGTCACTGGATTGAGAAACCTGTGTTGTTGTGCAAGTGGCCGAACCCAAGATACTCTTGATACAATTGAGTAATTGCTTGCTAGCAATTATTCTCATGATTCGCAAAAAACCTGTAAAATAAATCACTTAGCGTAAGCGTTTATAATTCCATTAATGTCTCATCAGAAATCATCTGATCTCCTTTGTGCAATCTTCTTGTAGAAAAAAAGAAAAAAAATAAGACACTTTAAAAAGCAGCTCTCATTCTTAGAGTTATTTAGTACAGACTTTTATTCTGCTTTGATATTAAAAAAAAACCTCAAAACACTAAGACATTGGCAGGAGAAATAACAAATTTCAAAACAATGTAACTGTGGGCTAGTTTTGATTCTTACATATCCCATAATCACTTGACTTTAAGAGACAATTTTATTCCTCACAGGCTTTATTTAAATATCCTTTTTTCCCAGGGAATACGTCATACCAGTGTGTCAAATACTTGAACAGAACAATCTTCAAGATCATTTTCATTGTGAAACTTATTAGTATTCTGAGAACTCTTTAAAGAAAAGGATCACATACAACTAAAATGCTGCTGATTAATTCCTCTTGATTGTACAAATGTATTAGTTTTTATTATGCATGCACAAGAGTTGTCTGACTTCAACAAAGCTTCAGCAGAACTTTAATTGTACAAATACGTCTGTAGAATTAGCACTTAGATTTATAATACATTTGCAAAAATAATGCAAAACAAACTGAAAAGGAGAAGCCAAATTCTTTGAGTTTACTTTATTAACCCAAATGCTACTGGAAGCTTAAGAGATCTTTATGAGATGTAACACAAGATTTAATATCAAATCTTAATAAATGTAATGATTAAGAATTTTAACAGAAAATACATTATTGCTCATTTATCTCCAAAATACCTGTATAATTTCACAAAGCACCACAGCAATTTCAGTTCAGATTTTGGAAGATGTTCTATTACAGAACCTTAAAATGGAAAATTATGCATGAAGTTACTAAGAAAAACAGAAGAAAGTGGAAGTTTTTTATTTCTGTTGAAAAAAGCATTTATTGATTCTTTTATGCTCATCAGAACATTACCAACACATTCACACAGAAGAAACTGCTGGCATGAAGTCTCCACTTAAATACTAAAAGTATTGATTTTCAAACATAAGGGAATTTAAGAAATACAGGATTACAGTGAAACCTTAAATTGCTCTTTCTCCTCCTTCTTTTCTGCTGTCTCAAGCAGTTGTGCTTTACTACCTGTAGTTTTTTAGGCTTATTCTTTCCCTAGGTGCAGCATTTAAGACAGACATAACGCTAACACTTTCTGCAAGCATTCAGATTCAAAACGGACTCACTACTCAGAACAAGAAAGATTGTTATGTCTGCATTGTGTTTTGCAATTTTATCACATTCTACACAAGCCAATAAAGTCAGTCACATAGAATACACTGTGTAAAATTAGCATAAGCAACGAGAGAAGCGGAAAAGTACACACTTTGTGTTCTTTGGCTGGCTAAAGGAATTGGATAACTTTCACAAAACTTAAGTGACACGGAAGTGGAATACACAAAACTGAAAATAAGCAAAAACCTACTTAGTTTGCTACTAGCAGAATTCTCAAAGTTCATCCAAAGAATTTTGGTCATTTACTTACAGGAAGGAAATAGCCCATTCTAGCTAAATAAAGGTGTCACACTGCTTTATTCTAAAAGGAGTCACCTCTGATCTCCTGAGAGGGCAACATTCCTCACCAACCAGGCATGTCTGACTGGCATAAAAGCAGGTCAATATGCAGGGCAAATATTTCAGTAGGACATGTATCAGTGAAGTTGAACCAGATGATGTAGGATATCGTTTTTTATATCAGGACCAGCTGATTCCTGATACCCATACAATTAGTATGCTATTCTTTGTACAACCATTCTTCATATAAGCTTTCAAATGACTTCCCGACTATGAGATGAAAACAATTGTCACAAAACTCACTGCAGTTTTCTTCTATTGAAATCTTAGTATGTTCACATCTATTGATTCAGATAAGCAAAAGCAAAGGTCTAAGTTCATGCAGAACATTAACTAATGACACCACTGAAAACAATTTCTGCCATACTAAACACTTCAAAACCTCTTACTGTTTTCTTTGTGGAAAATATCAAGTAAGATGCAAACTTAACTTTTAAAGTTCAACTATGTGTTATTGATAAACTTAAAAGTTAATATCAATTGAGGTGAAGACTGTCATATTCAGTGTGGTAACACAGAAGCAAAGTTTATAAGCTTTCCTTCATGCTTCTTACATATGTCTTGATAACAAAACTGTTTTTCACAGAAAGGCATGGATCATGCAGATACACAGGAGACTCAGACTGCTCATTAACTAGAAAGGGAATTCCAATGATACTAAAAGCCAAAACTAACAAACACCTGAAAACACCCTTATACAAGTCTGTGTTAGTCATACCCAGTCTCTGTCTGTACCTCCCATCCAAACAACCCAAGACTGAAACCCCTGCCACAGAGATGATCCCCTTACAACCAGAGACAGTATTACAGTAACACCACGGTGAACTTGCACAGGGCAATCTAGATTCCCATTGGAAATCTTTAACACCATTGTTTCATACACTTGTCCACCAAATTTGAGAAAAAAGAAGGAATGCTGAAGGATATCTGCTATCATCATAGCAGAGCACTGAACAGAAAATCTTGCAATAAAAAGGTGCTGAAGAAATCTCTCACCCACTGAAAATACATAACAGCACAAATGAAGATTCAACACAAGTTTCAGTTCACTGGGGAAGACCTTTACAGTACGAGTAAGTGATCCCAACACTACAGAGAAGTCTTCTCCTAGGAATGGAGTGTCTTTCCTACCTTTGTAAAGGATGATGCCATTATCCAGACACTTGTTTCATTTTAGGGAACATATGAAATAAAGACATTCCATCATCTGCATTCAGCAAAACCACACCTAACACAACATGGAGATGACAAAAATTCAAGCCTCCAAATGGCAAACTCATCTCTTCAGTGTAGTTGATACATTTAGTTTCATATCCTACACCAAGCACCACATAATGTGAAGTACAACAAAAACACACGTAGTTTGTTCCCACCCCTTCCCTCCTTCTTGTTTTCTACCACAGCTTTGGGAAAGAACAATGCACATTGAAGATAGAGGACTTTTTTTAGAATTTTAAAAGACTGAAAAAGCAAAAAACTCATCATCACATCCTGACACAAGATACAGACTTGCTACAAGCTGAATAAAATAAGCTTTATTACATTCACTGCTCTTAAACTGTAACACAGCCATAAGAAAAACCCTTTACAAAGGTAAAAAGTAATTTAGATATCAAAACTGTTTCAAAATGCAGTTTGGGTCATCTTCTTGTTCTCAGACCTAAAAGACTCATACCTATGTAAAATTTTCACTGTCTAAAAAATGTAGAATGACAAGGCTCCTTCACACCAGTGTCCATTATCAGTTCATCTAATAAAAGCAGTGTGAACTGCTAAATGGAAACTGAACTGCTGAGTGCCACAATGCTTTTAAATTTGCCAATACAGTATCTAGACAGTAAAAAGAGCTGAAAATTGCTAACACATAATTAACAGATATTGCAGCAATCTTCATGGCAAACATTGCCAAATCAATGATTATTGGGGGAGCTAGATAAGATGACTTCTAAAGATCCCTTCCAGCCTCAACTGTTCTGTGGTTTGTGGCAAAAAATCGAAGTACTTCTCTGTACCTTGAGGTACAAATTCACACCCTTGTTCAAACAGAAGGGGAAATAAAATAATCAAAAATGAAAATTAATCAAGATAAGAGGGTAATTCTTTCCACTATTGGTTTATTATATATAGACTTCTTCCAAAAAATTTTAATCCTGTCACTAATACCCGCTTAGTTGAAGATGACAAGCAGGCAGCAGTTTCAAGAAACTATGAAGACTGCAGAACAGGAACTAATACAGTAAGAGTAAGAAGTGAGAGTGTCCTTTGGCACTCTCTGTTACAGGAAATTCCTTATGTATTTGGCTTCTTAGTCACATTCTTACAAAACTTATTAAAGAAAATCCTGAAACAATACTTTTAGAATTTTTGCTGAAGAATCAAGGTCCTGAAATTTAGGAAGCTCATGTCACTTGAATTGTTTTCCTGAGTAACCAACTTCTGCAACCACTGAAACACCTGTTCGGCAGGAAGTAAAGATTTTATCTGAACATGTAATGAAGAACACCCACAACAAGGGGCTTAATAATACTGTCTACATTTTAGGTAGCAAACACACTCTGAATAGTATGGATTATGAGCATCAAGTTCAACTTGCAAGCCTCAGATCACTGGATATATCCCATAAGCTTTCCAGAAGTGATAAAATGTGTCATAGTCATTTGACAGAGCCTTGTTGAGTAAGCATTATCACAACACGCAAGAGAGCAATCACAAATTTACCAACATGACAAAGTGGTTAGCTCTAATCTATTCAGCTGTTCATTTGAAAAACTAGACAAAAATCAGCTCATCTTACTCATGCCTAGCTCCCAGACACATTTTAGAGGTAACCTGTATCACAGAGACTAGAGCTCACTTCTCTTTCCATACAGTTCGCTACATATCACTACAGGAAACAAGCTGCTAAATCCAGCTATTCCAAGCACACTGCTGATTAGAAAACTGACTCAAGGCTGATGACATCTTCTCCTTGCATTTCCATTCACACGGTGCTCCGTCATTTTCATGCGAAGAAAAGATTTCTTTGTCAGCATTCCCTGCTACATAACTCATGAGCAGGGCGGAGAAGGAACATTATTCTACTACTGCTTCACACATCACATTTTGCAGATAGATATCAAAGGATTTGAAATGAGAATTATGTTTTCTGTGTGCATCAACAACAGATTAGTCAAATGACAATCTGTCACTTCATTTTGTTTGATTTTCTCTATAAACACTTGTCAGAAATACCACACAAAAGTGGAATAGAACATTTGGGGGAAAAAAAAAAACACCTAAAAAATTGAAGTATTTCAGGTTATATTTTTGGAGATATAAAAGTAAGCTCTGAAGAATTAGCAACGCTGTGGTATTATGACAGATCAAGTACCTAACAGGTTTTTGCCTCTCTCAGAAAATGGGAGAAACCTGGTGTGTCTTTTTAAAACTGTATGAATCAGATTGTGTACTTTCTGCAATTTCTCCATCTTTCAAGCACACGACATTGACAGCTAAGAAATTTACAGGAGGTTTGTTTGTTTTGTTTTAGGCCGCGAGGCACCTTAGACATTATTTCAGTCACCAAGAAAATCACCAACTTCTTTTCATCTCTCTGCGTGCACCTTTCTGTTGCCCGGCCTCACCTGTGTCTCAAGAGCTCAGAATTCGCGAGCCGAGCTGCAAGGACACAGGCCGAGCTGCCCCAGCCGCGGCCAGCCAGAGCACCGGGGCGGCTGCTGTTCGCCCCCGCCGCCTGGCGATCGCGAGCATCGGGGTCTCCCCCGCTTCTCTGCCCCCCGCACACCTCGGGCAGCGGGGGCGGGCACCGTCTGCCCGGCGGGGAGGCGGCCGGAGCCCGGCGGTGACTCAGTCGGTGCCTCCCTCCTTCGCCAGGCACAGCGAGCCCCCTCCCCGCCTGCGCCGCCGGGCACTGGGCGAGGGAGCCGGGGGCCAGGGGCCAGCTAAGCGTGTAGGGCCGCCGGACAGCCCCTCCACCTCCACAGGAGCACCCGGCCACCCCCTCCACCTCCAGATCACTACGAGGAGGCGGCTTCAGCTCCCCCTTCCGCGGGCGGAATGGACCACCTCCCCCCGCCCAGCGCCCAGCGCGGGGGTCGCTCTCCGGGACGAGGACCAGCAGTCGCCCCCGCCCCGCACCCCCCAGCCTGCCCGGTGCACCGCGCCCCACTGACCTGGAGAGATGCTTCAGGATCTGCTTCTTAATAATCCCCGCCATGGTGTCTGCCTGCCCGCGCCCCTTACGACGACCAGCCGGGACCAGGAACGCGCCTCATCCCTGCGCCCGCCCCTGCCCGAGGTGGGGAGAGCGCCGGGAGCGGAGCCGCTATCCCCACTCGCGCTCACTCGACGCCCGGCGCCATCTTGGCCGCAGCATCGCCCGGTGACGGGGGCGAGACGGGGCGGGACGGGCCCGGGGCCCCCGCCCCGCGCGGAGAGCGGCGGCCCCGGGCGGGCAGAGCGGGGCGGGGGAAGCGGCAGGGGACAGGGATGCGGGCACGGGCACACGTAGGGGCATGGGCAAGGGCAGGGGCAGCGGCGCCTCCGCCTTTCGCTTGCTCGCAGAATCCCTGCCCGGCTGCTCAGCGTCTCCATCCCCATTCAGCGCCCAAAGCCTCTGCCCGCCTCAGCCCCACCGCCCGTCTTGTCCCCGCTGTTTTCCTCCGCCAGCTGTTTCTGTCATCCCTCTTCAGCCTTCCCATCTCCAAAACTCTGGAAGCGTCTCTCTGCATCCCCGCCTGTGGCTCCATCCTCCCTCCCGCCTGTTAAGCATGTCCCAACATCACACCTTTGCTTTGCCTGGGCCTTGACCTCGGCCGAGCTAAAAGTCAGGATAGCTGCAGCTTCTACAGCACCACACAAAAGGAACAAGGCTGGATAAGATGAAGAGCTCACTGACAGAAACTTACAATGCTACGGTAATAAATTCATATGTATACACAGACATATATACCCGAATTGCTCAAACCCAGAGACTTGTAAAATGAGGTTGTTCCTCAGATGCTTACATTTCACTGCGTATCTGGCAAGTATAAAGACTATGAGTTACTTTACTTTCGAGAAAACAGCCTCTCATGCTGTAGCAAAATCTCCAAGTCAGTTAAGAAATTACCGTCTTGTATTAGTTCTGTTCATCCAGTAACCCTCTTCTCTGATAGTACCTTATTCAGAAAAGGCATCTTGAAGAATTTCAATGGTGGGTAACCAAATACCCTAGAAATATTAACTGGAAAAAGAAAAAAAAAAAGAAAAAGAAAAAAATCATCCATAGCAAACTAAAAAGTTTTTCAGATGGGACCTCCATATGCAGGATGGTCCTCTGTAATAGAGTGTAGAGCTCTCTACAGGGAAAACATCAGATACTATTTTCTCTGCTTCTCATATACATAACATTAATAATTTACAAGCAATGAACCAAAACCCTAAGGACCTTTAAGTCAGAAATATGAAGCAGTAATAGAAAAAATAGGTCAGGAGATGAACGTTTTCAATTGATTTTTCCAGAAATTTAAAAATCAGTCAGTTGTGTAATACTGACCTCATTATATTCTTAAGGAGGTTTATAAAGTAGGAAAGAGCTGTGTATGAAGCTAACGCTTTTATGCCTGTTTTAAGTTCAGTTTTCTCAACTAGGAAAAAGTCTACCAGTATCATGGAGAAACAATGCTCATCATCATGATGGGTCAGCTTCTCATCCAGAGAGAAAATAGGAGGGTCAAGGAAAGCAGGACCCATGCCATGTGTTCTCTTTCAAGTGTCCTGCAAGCATAGCTCTGGCAGAACAGGGGAAGTCCTGAGCCTCTTCATTGATGTCAGAACTGAAAACCAGAAATCTTTCTGTCCAGATTGATCCGAATTGTGACCTCATGTTGTACTCCCATCTCCTGGAGCACACTGTGTGGGGGAACAGAGGAAAATGCACAGATCAACACACAACACACACCACACCCTCAGCACCCAGAAGGGAATTAGAAGGGCACCAACTTTCCATGTTGATTTCAGACCTTCCCAGTCACCATGGACCTGCACGGTGATCCCTGGACTATGTCTCGCTCTTGCTAATCCCACCAGTCCTGATCCTGATCTTGACTTGAGGATTGTCTTTGTGCTTGACGTTGGATGTGCTTCATTATCGCATGTTTTCTTGATAACCTGGGCTCTGGGCTTCACTCCCACGCCTGTCTACCTTGCTGCTCCCTGGCTGGGGATGGTGGGACAGGCCCTGGCTAGCAAGGCCCTACCCTGCTGGCCACAGTATTCGTCCCAGCTCCTGGATTCTCTCCCTCATAGAGCAGCTGGCACCTATGTCACCAAGAAAGAGCCCCACTTGTGAGTATATTGAGGATACTAAAATGATCTCAAAGAAAAAAATTGTTTATGTTTGCCAATTTGCCATTTTTAGGGCCTATTTGTGAACACAACAGAATTTGTGAATTCAACAGAACACCCAAGAAGCCATGGATGTAGAGTTTTCTATCAGGCGGTCATCTTAACCACCAGCCTGCCCTTCACAATCATCCAGATACAAGTACGTGGAGTACAGTTCATTGATGTGAAGTCCAGGATAACAACCCCATGTGTCAAAGGGTGCAGTAACTTCTTCCTCAAGGATATCTTTCTTTGGATGCTCTAAACAACTTGGAAATTCTGTACTTGGCGCCATTCAGTCATTCTGAGGCTGCTTGTTCCCACAGAATGGAGCCAAAAAACACCTGTGCTTTGTATAGGGTGTGCAGAGTGAGTTTGACTCTCTCACACTTTCATGTGGTCATGCAGATTTCTTAAGTGTAAAAACTGGAATGGAGTTGAGGGGAAAAAAACCAAAAACCAACTGGAGCCCAAGCAACTTCAGAAACATGAAGGTCACAGAATTAAAAAATAAATTGTTTTTCACATTAGATAAAGTAGTAGGAGATGTAAGAGAACAAACTAAATCTGAGCTAAGTTTCAGTGAGTGCTTTGTATCATACTTGCAGAATAAGAAATATGGCATGGCTTCTTATGGATAATGCAAAAGATAATGGTCTGTCTTCAAATGCAGATGTGCAAGGCTTAAGTAGTCTGACAGATCATTATTCAAAGAGCATCACAAAATATCAATTCTCACTATTGTAAGGGACAATGTACAAGGTTTGGACTTTTGAAAGTCCTACTTATGTGTCCTTGCTGTGTGGCTGACTTTGTCTGTGTTATGTACTCTAACAACAACAGAAAGTATTATCAGAAGTGCCATCGCAATATACGGGTGAATGTGTAAACAGTCTCAATAAATATGTATGAATTGCTCTCAAGTAGCAGTGACAGTAAATACACCAACTTTAGTTCGAAGGGATTTTAAATATTTATGTGTATCAACCACTACACATAAATCTAAGTGAACTCTTAAAAGCTTGGCACTTGTCCTAGGTCCTAAAAAAAAATAAAGGAAAAAAGCGAAAGTAACTCTGAATCCAACACAAGTCATTGGATGATAACAGATGAAACTTCTTAGAGCTGGAGCTAGTATTTAGAAGGGAAATAGTAATTTACTAAATTCTGGCTTTCACTTTTATTTTCAGAAGGCAAAAGTTAGCAATAGATATTAGGACTTTTTGAATCTAAACAATTATTCTAAGACCTTTATATTAGTAAAAGGATAAAGTAAAAGTTATGCAATTTTAAGAGTAATATTTTATGTTTCTCTTTAACACTGAATACCTAAATAATTTGTTACCATTCCATATTTTGTGCATTTTGGATTTTAATTACAAACCCAAAATTTACTATGACTATACCTGTCAGTAGGCAAAGAAGGAGAACAACCTGCAGTGTTCTTTGAAAGCACCGAGGAGCTCCTGAACTTGAAAAACAGGCTTTTGATAACTCCTGTGACCTCTTCTCAAGAATCAAATAATGTATCTGCTAAAGTCAGGATTAAGGATGCTGTCCTTAAGATACACTTCCTTTACAAGCACATAAAGAGGATTTGGCTAAAAGCAGATTGCCATGTGTTCCAATGAACATCCTGGCTCATGGAAAGACATTTGATATTTGTTAGGGCAGAGAGTCACCATACAGAGTAATGGCTATTTTTAAGTTAAGGAAAGTCAATTACACACAAATACAAAACTGTAATGCTCTTTCTATTTTACTGGATTACAACAAAAGAACTAGTGATGGTAAGTAAAACATAAATAGAGCAAAATTCATTGTCAAGACAAAGTGCAAGGTGCTGCACCTGAGAGGACATACCCACAGAGCCCAGTGCAGGCTCAGACCTGTGTGGCAGGGAACCAGCCTTGTGGAAAAGGGCCTGGGGGTCTGGATGGACATCAGGCTGAACAGGACTTAGCAGTACACCACTGCAGCAAGGAAGGCAAAGCAGATCCTGGGTTGCCTCCACAGGGGCATTGCTAGCAGGGACAGAAACTTGGATCATCCCACCCTGCTTGGTGCTTTTCAGGCCACACCTGGATTATTGTGTCCAGTTCTGCTCCCAGCAATTCCAACAAAATTTGTGGACAGCTGCAGAGCATGCAAATTAAGGCCATAAAGATGATCAAAGGCTCAAGAACACACCCTATGGAGAAAGACTGAAGGACTTCGTTTTTTTGGCCTGGAGAAGCTTGGAGGGACCTTATCACGGTATTGTGGTACTTAAAGAGTGGCTGCAAAGATGGAGGGTCTCTCTTCACAAGAAGACAAAGGGCAGCAAGTGTTAAGTTGTACCAGGAGAGCTTTCATCTTCATATAGGAAACTTTTGCACAGTGAGAATAATCAGCCACTGGAAAAACCTCTCCTGAGGGAGTTCTCATTGCAGGAGGTTTTCAAGATGGTGTTGGACAGGGTGTTAGATTATTTCATCATGGGTCCCTTTACCATGAAAGGTTGGAGCAGATGATCTTTTGAGGGCCCTTCTACCCAGTGCTCTTCTATGGTTCTGTGATTCTATAAAGGCGTGTGCTATATTACACAGACTTCAATAAAACAAAAGCTGGTCAGCAACAGAGAATTCCAATAGCACTGCTTTCCATACTGCTTATAATAAGTGTTCATTGCAGCATGCTTCGAAAAACTTTCTACTTGAAGGAAGGTAGGTTGTATAGCCAGTTGGGGGTTGGTCTCTTCTCCTAGACAACCAGGGACAGGATGAGAGGACTTAGTCTTAAACCGCACCAGCAGAGGTTTAGGTTGGGTATCAGGAAGAACTATTTTCTTGTTGTTTAACAGAAAGGGTGATTAGACATTGGAATGGACTGCCCAGGGAGGTAGTGGAGTCACCATCCCAAAAGGTGTTTAAGGAAAGGCCAGGCGTGGCATTTAGAGCCATGGTCTACTTTACATCCTGTTCAGTCATAGGTTGAACTCGGTAATCTCAGATCTTTTCCAACCTAATTGATTGTGTGATTCTCTAGCAGTAAAATAATGATGATGGAATTCAGAGTTGGCTCCCATTTCATCGCGTCAAATCCTTACACAGCCCGTGTTGCTGCGCACCTCTCAATGAGATTGTCACTCATCACCTTTCTCCCGAGGCGCGGGGTTCCCGCACGGCAGCATCCCGAGCCGCCAGGGTCACCGAGGCAGCCTGTAACTTTAAACCATCGCCACACGGGGATCTCGCCCTAACGGCCCCGCCTCGCTCCCAGCCGCCGCTGCCGCTGCCGCCCCCGCGGGGCTGACGGCGGCCGGGGAAGCGTCTGCCCGCACGGGCGAGGCGTGCGGCCGCGCCGGGCCGGGCGCTGTCCGTGGTGACGCCGTGTCACCTCCCCGCCCACCCGTGTGACGAGCGCTGCCGGGTCACGCCCGGCCAATGGTTGCCGCAGCTCCGCGAGCGTCACCGGCAGGGCGCGCGCCCCGCGGCAGAGGCGGAGCGCTGCCGGCACTCCCGCGTCCTGCCGGGGCACGCGCGCGCTGCTCCTCCGCTCTATGGTCACCGTAGAGATCCACGGCGGTGGCGGATCAATACTGGGACGGCGACGGCCGTGGCGCCGTGGGGAACATGGCGACGCTGGTGCTGGATAACGGCGCCTACAACGCCAAGATCGGCTACAGCCACGCGAACGTCAGGTGAGGGGACGGGACGCGGCGGGGCGGGCGTTGGGCGTCCCCTCACGGCTCCTCCGCCGCTGCCGCTCCCCGCCGGCCCCGCGCCCCTCGGCCCTTCGCCGGCGCG
>VWPU01013044.1:0-213791 GCA_013398955.1 Callaeas wilsoni | reverse complement strand
CGCGCAGCCGCAGCCGTGCAGCCACAGCCGTGCACCCGCAGCTGTGCAGCCGTGCAGCCGTGCAGCCGTGCAGCCGTGCAGCTGTGCAGCCGCAGCTGTGCAGCCGCAGCCGTGCAGCCGTGCAGCCGTGCAGCCGTGCAGCCGGGCAGCCGTGCAGCCGCAGCTGTGCAGCCCGTGCAGCCGTGCAGCCACGCAGCCGCAGCCGTGCAGCCCGTGCAGCTGTGCAGCTGTGCAGCCGTAGCCGTGCAGCCGTGCAGCCGTGCAGCTGTGCAGCCGCAGCCGTGCAGCCGCAGCTGTGCAGCCCGTGCAGCCGTGCAGCTGTGCAGCCGCAGCGCACCGCTAGAGATCAGCCTTGCCCCGCGCTTGCGGCCGTACCGCCGCCCTGCGCTCGCCCCCGCCGGGCTGCTCGCATCCCGCTGATTTCCCTTTGGAATCTGATGCTCTTCCCTGGGCGTTTCCGCGTTCTCCCCCGTGCTTTCCCCCACCACTTTCGGCTTGGCTGTGGTCAATTAGCCGGCAGCACGAGAGGTGCGTTTTCCTGCAGAGAGAGCGTGTGCATCTCTCTGCAGCAGAGATGCCCAACTCCCTCTGTCCCCGAGGCCGTTTGCTTTGGTTTAGCTGCTTTTTTATACTATCCGCTGCTATAAACTTTTAGAGTTTTGTTTCCCCCCCGACTCCCATCTGCTGAGAGATGACTGTCTTAATGCTGTGCCTGACATTTTCTATCCTAAGAAACACGCAGACCTGGGAGAGGGGATGAAAACTGACAAAGGAAAAGGATGTTTTGCTTTTCTGCGGGTGTTCTCCCGTCCCAGCCTGCTACATGGTCTCTGAGATTGGAGGCAGGGGGCAGCAGGACAAACCCAGCACGTCTCCATGGGCTCAGGGCAGGATGGGTGGGCATCCATCCTCCATCCCACCCCATGCCCACACCAGTTCGTTTCTACACTGGGGATGCTGGGGGCAGCGATACCGCACTGCTCAATAACCAAAATGTCAAAGTGGGGCGCAGTGGTCCTCCACGAGGAGCAGCTCTGCAGATGCTTCCCCTGAAGCAGAGCTCTTCCAGCTCCCACTCCGTGCCACACTCGGCCTTAATGCTGCAATTAATCTCCCACTTTCCCCGTGTCAGGTATCTCAGAACTTCTCTGATCATCTTTCATTTTGTGCCTGGGAAATGTATTGAACATGACGTGCGGACGTAACCAGCTGTGACAAATTGTGGTGTAGATGTGAGAAGCACATGGCATTCCAAAGGATGGGAAATGCCAGGGCCTGGGCTTCAGCTTTATCTGTGTTATAGCACCTCAGTTACATGTTTGTCTCAGGCACAGCTGTGTTCACCCTCGGGATTTGTCCCAGTTCTTTACCAGATCGCTGTTTATGTTCATGTGTGCATGTTTTGGACACGTGCCTCACCATCAGGGTGAAGTGGTTAAACTGCAATAAATATTTTTAACTAATTACAGCCCTTTCTGGAAAAATGTACATCAGTTTTCATTATGCCATGCTGCAAAAACCTACCCGTGGTTTGGCTTAAACTGATGAGACTGCTCTTATGATTCTCCTCTTAAAGGAAAAAAACTGAAAATGAAAGCTAAAAAACCAATATGACTGAGTGGTACACCGAGGACAGATGTGGGCTTAGTCTCCTCCTGCTTTGAGCTAGCCAGATGTGTCAGCCCCCAGGGGATGTGCCTGCCTGAGGCCACTGCTGCTCTGGGAATAATGCTGTGCAACTCTCTGAATGGGTGAATTTGAAAGCTTACTGTCCTCAGACAATATCCCTTCTCCTGCCCATCTCTGAGAAACAAATTCAGAAAGCACTGGAAGATGGCCAAAATTAGTTTATGAATTCTGCAGAGATTGCAGTGCTCAGTTTTCTAGAGGTGGCAGTCTGTGTATACAGCATCAAATATCTCTTTTTATACTGGAGGGAGAGTTATTGGCCAGTCAAAAATTCAGATTCTGAGACCTGTATCTATCTCAGTCTTGAAAGCCTGAAGTGCCATTAGGCTTGTGACGCGCAGGAAGGCTCTTTGAAAAGCCAAAAGTGACAGCACGTGTCCTGGCTGATGGAAACCAGACCAAAAGAGGAGCCAGCAGTGCTGCAGGAACCGCCAACCACTAACCCAAAGTGATCCCTGCAAACTGGGGTGGGAGCTTGAGAGTCAGAGTGGAAGGAGAGAAGGCTGGGTGAAGGAGGAGCACTGCAAGAAGTGTCAGTCCCAAATAACCTTCATGTCTGCCCAGAGTGAGAGCACTTTTCTGCTTTCACACATGGTATGTGGGCACATGCTATTCTTCCACGTTCATTTAGTGCCACCAGCCTCCTTATGCCTGCAGAGGACAAGAATGAGCCCAGCATTATAATATGCATTATGCACAGTACAGAGGATTTTACAAGAAATGTGACAATATCTGAGAACCCAATCTCTTTCAAAGCGAGAAAATAACCAGGAAACACTGGACTGAGTCCCAAAAGAGATGTCACTGCATTTAATGTGTATTTATGCAGCTATTTAGAAGCAAACGAGAAGCAGTGGTTATGTATAGAACTAAACGGAACAACAAATTTAGGTTGTTTCAGTTTCCGCTCTATCTGATTAGCCAGGAAGAACAACAGACTGATACAGTCTGAACAAAGAGGAACACACTAAGCCTAAATGCTCTGGTCCTCGGGGGATTAATTTTTATTGACTGCATGAAACAAGGAGGGAGAACAAAAGAGATTTGTTTTGAGTCAGCTGTGGCTTTTGGCAGCCCAGGCTGAGCCAGTCCTTCTGCACACCTACGTGCTGCTGAACTGAGCGGGGCTTCTTGGTGCCACTTCCCTGCTCCTGGGCTGAACTCCTCAATCAGCTGCAGCACCAACTGTGGCAGCTTTGTAAGTCAGCCCTGGCATTGGGTGGGAATTGTGGCACGGGAAAGGGCTGCAGCAAAAGGCATTTCTTGCCTGGACACGTTTAACAGCAGAGCATTAGGTGGAATAGCTGAATGTGGTGCCTCAGGGTCCCCTGGCTCAAATGTCTGCTCAGTGCTGTGAGACACGAGCCAGATGCTGAGAGAATGAAAACCCATTATGGACACACTCAGGGAGGATGGACAGCGGTGATTTATGGGGACTGCCAGCAATGTTTCCAAACTGTGCACAGCCATGGGGAGCAGGGAATCCACAAGATGTCTGGCATGATCCCAGCACAAGATGCAACCGGGGAGACTTTCAGGAGCCAGGTTTTAAAGAAAGAAGCAAGTTGAAATTGGACATGAGCTCCTAAGTCTATAATGTGCCATCTCAGAAAGACGGAAATCACCAGCTATAGCTTTGCTCCTGCAGACCCTTGACAGACAACAAAAGGATGTGCTGGGGTTGAACAGGAGCTCCTGGATGAACTCCTTGGAGTTGCATGACTTCATTCATCTGCCCTTAGAACATGCCATGGGATCACAAAGCACTGGTGAGCATCAGTCCTCTGTGCACCCGGAGATGTTAAGTACTACCAAGGCTTAGGTGCTACATTGCAAGGGTAGGCGACAGAGTGGCTGCAAAAACTAGTTTAGTGGTAAAGGTTTAGTAGCTTTTTCATGCAGCAATTAAAATCCTACACCAAAAAGTCTTCATGACCTAAGTAATAACTAACACTACTGGGGCAGGAAATAACACTGCACATAGCAAGTGTTTTGTGTACATTGAACCAACTTTTTATAAAACCAGGGAGGTCAAGCTAAATCTTATTTTTTTCCGGTTGTCTCCTAGGGCCATGGTGGTGTAGAGCAGCAAGGCACTCAATTAATTCATCACTGCTGGCCATCAGAGCCCTGCTCCCTCCCTGCTCTGTGGGGAGACAGTGGTGTTCTGCACAAGAGAGCAAACCTGAGTACACCCCAAAAGATGCAAAACAACTGCAATATGGCTGAATAAAGGATGGACTCTGTTCTCTCTCATCAAAATATAGGACACCAAGTGCCTCACTCTATTAACTTACCCCTCTCCTCTTAAATGTTTTAATAATATTCTTTCAGTTTCTCAGTTATGTTTTATGTGGAATGAAAAAGTGAGGTTTTCCCACAAAATATGTTGTGCTGTAAATACCATTGCAGATGTACCTGAGAAATGGCTGAATAAACACAGACACAGAACAGGAAGACCGGTTCCTATCTAGAGTCAATGGTATGATATTCAGCTTGCAAAAAGATCCTGTTAAATGTAAAGAAAGGTCAGTAATACAGCTTTTTGCTCCTTTCCCCAAAAAGGGAAGATTCATCAGAAAAAGAGTCTAGGGTTTCTGCAAACATATTTTAGCGAATTTCTAAATGAAGAATGGCAATAGTTTTACAGAGGCTGGTATGAAAAAGGTCATTTGTGGAAAGAAGAGCCAGTAATGCAAAACCTAAGTGAAACAGAAGTGACTTAATAGAATATGCCAGGGAGGACTGTTCAGCTGGGATAGTAACAAGGCTTCTGCATTTTATTATTTTTTAGCCCATTTTCCCAAGCAACTGAGGTTCACACAATCGTACTCCACGTACCTCTGTGCCTCCATGTCTGTTCCTCATGGGTAATTTTTGAATCCATGGGGCCGTCTGCACAAAGTTTGAAAGGGAGCAGCAGATTTAAAGGCAACTGAGATCCCCTGGCTGTCGTGAAAACAGGCTCTGCTATTCCCACTGGTGGAAAGGCTGCAGCCAGACCTCATCTTTACTCAGATATGGAGGGATCCACACAGGAAAAGGTGTTACCAGCATCCAAACCCCAGGAAAATGCTCACCTGAAGCCTGCTCCTTTCTAGCACCAGAAAATCGAACTGCAGAGTACAACTGGAAGAAATCAGCTTTTATTAGTCCCACTGCTAAAGGAATGCCTCATTTAAAATTCGACTTTTCTGGGCAAGTTTCGTAAGAACAGAGCTTTTTATTTCTGACTTTTAGACAGAGATCTCAAGGCCATTGCAAGAAATACACTGTGTCTCTTTTAGGCTCAAGGCCCCAAGCATCTGAAGGACCCAAGCACAGGGTTTTGCCTCTCACTGAGCATGTGTTGGTCTTTAGACAGGCATGGGACCCTGATTCTGTACGGAGGAAGGATGCTCTAACTTGTGGCTTTGGACAGCTGTGTTCAATTCTCTCTTAACCGTGTCACTTAGTGCTCGAGCCTCCTGGCAGTTAAACATTTGTACCTCACTTTTATCTGCACTGACACCGTGGAAGCTGCTCTGCTCTTCCACCCCAGCCCTGTGACCGCTCAGCTTTCCACCACTTTTGGAAAGTTGTAACCCTTTGCACTAAGACTTCATGAAAGAGACAAAACCACCACTTGATGCAAGTCAGAACACAGGGCAAGTTCAAAGCAGAGCAGGGGATGCACAGCTCCTTCCCAGCGGGGTGTGACACTGAGGATTTGAAGATGAGAGGTCCTGGCCTTTCCCCCTCCCTCTGCCTCTTCATTTCCCACTTCACAAGAGCACCAGGTGCCCTTCTCAGCTGAGAGCTGAGGGTCTCCACTGTTAGATCCTACATTTCCCTATGCCAACAGGCTTCGGGGTGGGTGAGAGTTGGATGCTAACAGCCAAGTAAAGCAAAGCATATTCCTAAAGAGCCTTTCTCTCCATTCCCTGGGTCCTGATCTGACCACACCACAAAGCTGAGACAAAATAAGCAAACCAAAAACCTTAATCAGCTACAGCCATGCAACAATATAAATCCCAGAAAAATGTATGGGAAAGCAAGCCTAGCCTGTCCCGAGAGCCCCTACTTCCAGACTGGAGCTGTTCTTTCTGCAGGGATCTGCATTGCCCCATTTAAAATTCCCATTCCAGTCATGCTAGGTTAGGTTTCAAGGATGGATCAGGATTCATTTCACGATGTGAAGTGTGGATATTTCTGAGTTTTTGTTCCAGCCTCAGTGGTACCTCATAATGCTCTCCCAGACTTTGGGACAATGAAGGCAACATCCTATTGAAGCACCACAGTATTTCAGTGCTCTCTTCCACAGGTAAGAGGAGACAGCTGGGAATGTTATTTGCATGGATAAGGAGGTGCTGTCCCAGATTTTGGGACAATGAAGGCAACATCCCATTAAAGCACCACAGCATTTCTGTGGTCTCTTCCACAGGTAAGAGGAGACAGCTGGGAATGTTATTTGCATGGATAAGGAGGTGCTGTCCCAGATTTTGGGACAATGAAGGCAACATCCTATTGAAGCACCACAGTATTTCAGTGCTATCTTCCACAGGTAAGAGGAGACAGCTGGGAATGTTATTTGCGTGGATAAGGAGGAGACTGATTGAATTGAGAAGCAACATTTGTAGTCCTGATTTGAGGAAATGCCTGTGTTTATCAGGGCATTACACCCTCCATTTATCTGTTCTCTCTTCCCTTCTTCAGCTGACCAGTGAGATTTTACTTTGGCCATATTTGGCAGGCTTTGTTTTGTTTATTTACTTCTTCCTTGTCATCCCTGCAAACAAACACACACGCCACACACTGCCTGGTGTATCCATAGAGCACACACAGACGATCATCTCTTCTGAATGCACCAAAAAGGTCAGAGTATTCAGCTGGCATTGCAAATCAGCACCAGTTATGTACTCTGACAGCACCAGATGTCAGCTCCAAAATGAACTGCATCTGTTCAGCAGTACACAAGGAGCAATGCATGAGAGGATGAGACCAGACTCTGGAATGGCCCCTCAGAGCCAGGGCTGTGGGTTTGCATTGCAAATGCAGCAGCGAGTCCATCTGCAAAGGCAGCTTTTGGGGTTCTATCCTAGGACTTGTTGCTGTGCTTAAGCTGAGATGAGAATGAGAATTGCAGGTGAAATGTAGGAGCCAGACTGACCTTGGGGCTGGGCTGAACACGGCAATTCCCTTTCTCAGCTCTGAGCAACTCAGGTCTGTTGTTTTTTTTTTTTTTTCCATCAGCTCTTTCCCACTCCAAATCCTGTTCCCACCACTTAAGGGGTGTTAACTGGGGTTTCCTTCATCTTGTCAAGCCCTCAAGCAGCATCTTCCTCCCAGAGTGACAGTTTTCAGTTCTCACTGACACCAAGGGAAGAGCTGGTTTGGTAGTGACAGCCAGGACAGGGTGACCTGCCCTGCCCTGGAGCATCCAGCCTGGAAGGGCTCCTCAAAATCACACCTTTGAGTTAATCATGCCCCTTGTAAGGCTTGACAAAATATACGCTCACTGGACATGAGGATAGTTTGGCTTATTTCGTCTGTTGGATTTGTTTTAAGGTAAGGGCAAGGAAGGTTTTCCTTTCCTTCCTTGCACATTGCACCTGACATGATAAATCTTAGAACAGTAATGAGAACAAGTTAGTATGGGACTATATTTTCTCTTCTCATAATGAGCTTTGTCATGGAAATGGATTGATTTTATGTCACTTTCTTTCCTCTTTATAATTTTTATGGGTGGAATGAGTTAGCAAAATTTTCTCTCTCATAAATTCAATATAAATTTGTCTTAGCCTACGTAGGTCTGTGTTTATTTTGGCCACCTATTTCACAGCTCCCCTGTTTACAGCATGGGAAAGAGGGGAAATGGCCAATCAATCAAAATCTGGAATACTGAAAAGGTCACAGCCATTCACACGATACCACCATGCCCTGCAGCACCGGGCATTTCCCAGCTGCTGCACCGCTCCAGATGTGCCTCGTTCTGTCTTCCCTGCCGTTTCCTCAGGCTCTGGAAGAAACCGGGGGAAATTCAGATCTTACCTAAAGGAAAGCAATGCAGAAAGAATGGCAGTGAGGGGTTTCTGCCTCCCGTCCAGCCGGAGCAGATGTCCCGTCTGGCACGTGGTGAGGAGCGCGCCGTGGCAGCGCTCCCGTCACTGCTGTTACCCTGTCACTGGAATTGTTAGCCCCACGAAGGGAAAATGGCTTAACTGTTTGCCATCTTCATCCAACTGCTCTTCCCTGTAGCGCAAAAAAGCTGCAGACTGGATCGATTCTGAATCAGTTCCCCTTGAGTGCTGTGTGGAGACAGAGTTTTTGCAAGAAAATGGACACATGGTGCACCAGCCATAAGGACAAGTGAACAGAGCATGTAGAAAACGTACACAGGAAGAGAATGCTGATACTTCAAGGAGAGGGACAGCAGCTGAAGAAAAACATAAGCAAAGATAGAAAACTGTCTGATGATTTGTGTTTAGGTGCATGGTAGCCGGGCGGACAGAGCGAGAGATCCAATTAAATCATTCCATGTTGTATGTGTGTATATTGCTTTGCCAATCATGTAATGTGTGGACGCCTGGACAGGGGAGCACAGTGTATAATAAGGGTGCTTGGGGGCAATAAAGTGGCTTCTGCTGGATTCATATTGGATCATGTGAAGTCCCTTTACTCCCACAGTGCTGCATAGTTTTCTCCATCCTCTCCTAAATTTCTTGCTTACCGCCTTTTATAAGTCCTCTTTCCCTCCAATTTAACAGCTGCCACTGTGGCAGAAAAGCAATTTTTTTCCCAGGTACACGCAAACAAAAGAGGGGCTGAACTTTAGGTGTTCCTCCTTGTAGGGCTAAACTAGACACCTGCATATTCATTGGCGCTCATTTCTCATTGCACAGACTAATTGAAGCTTGAAAATCCTCTAAAATGGAAGCATGGAAATAAAAAGGGATTTCGTCTTTCTGCAGCTATGTGCAAAAGACCACATAATGTAATAACTCCAGGTAGAACTACAAATTGTCCTCTGTTGCCCAAAACTGCAGGGCAGGATGTATGGATGGCCAGCACATTCCACAACAGCCTCAGGGTGTACTGAAAGGTGGCCTAGTCCCTGCTAGGTAAGAATTTGGCCTCCAGAAGTCAAAATGGGTGAAAAATTTACACTCATAATGAACCTCAACTCAACCCTCTGAAAGTTGTAACCCTGTGCAGTAAGACTTCATGTAAGAGACAAAACCATTACTTAATGGGTTTTTGGATGATAACTCTTTTAAATGAGAAAACTGTATAGGAGAAAAAACTAAGCAGGGGAATTGCAATTTTGCATTTTATGTAATGAAAGCAATGAGGGGATGAAGGGAACACATGGCCACTATTTTACAAACTGAGTTGTGGAAGCCAAGCTCCATCTTTGCTCCCATTAAGGATTAACATCTGGAGATAAGAGTTTAAAACCCAATATTGCTTTGAAAAAGATGCACAGACACAGCTTCAAGTTGTTGACTTGGCTGCATTTTGCAGTTACTGTGGGCACTACACAACTGCTTTGCAAAACAGCCCCACCAGACACTGCAGAAAAGGAGAGAAAACTGAGGCAGACCCAGGGACATGCGGAGGGAATCTCCCTCCTCTCTCTTTTCCATAAGGATTAACTGTCCTCTATCAGCACCTCAAAACCATCTCACTAATAAGTGAGAGAAGAGACTCACTCGCTGTTGAGAAGGAATCATTTTTATCCTCACCTTTAAAGAAAATGTGGAAAAAAAATTAATGCAGCAAATACTGATTTAAACCACTGGAAAATTTTAAAACCCATTATATAAAAGGAACAAGTCCTAGAGAAGGAGAAAAAAAAATGTTTTAGGTATTGAACAATGCCAGCATGCAGACAAATGAGTATCATCTGGCTTTTTGAATGCATGAAGCTTGGAAATTGGAAGTCAGCTTCCATTGAGAGAAAGGGAGCAAGAAAGGAGTATATTTAGGTACCATGATGCTAATATTAGCAGGCTTGTATCCCTTTTCCTTCTACAGGGTAGCTGAATAAACAGCCACTGATGTAGGGAATAAGAAATCTGTAGTGTGTAACCAATGCATAAGAAGAAGCTCTGACTGTGTATTCACAGGAGAAGATAAATAAAGAACTTGAGGTACTCTATTTAAAAAAAAAACAACAAATTCTTGGGTGTTTTTTTTTACAGCAAGCTGTGTTATTTTGCCTCAGCAGTGTTGGGAATAAATGTAAATGTAACTAAGCATTACTAGAGGTAATAGAAGAAAATCCCCCAACCCAGTAAGCAGTGGGTTCAGGCTGAAATCCTCCTTGCTCTTGTTACCATGGGTTCTGAAGTTCGGCAAAGTAAAACCTAGAGAAGCAAAAATCCTTCTAAACCCACCCAAACACAAGGTTGAGGGGGCAGTGAAAGGGCAAAACCCTGGGGGACTTTCTTCGCTAAAATTTGTTTCTATTCCTGGATGTATCCTGACACCCACTTAGAAGGAAGCAGGGCAGGAAAACCAAGCTCCTGGTTCCAGCCCTGTGTCAGTCTGTCCAGCTGCACAGTGATCAGTGCTGGTCACACCAACCAGCTAATTGACAGTTAATTGGCTTGTCAGACAGTCCTAAATATTCCTTCCTGCCGTAAGTAGTAGGGATGGGGAAAAAAAGCCACCTGGGAGAGAGGATCAGTTGCAGAGTTTTTGGATAAATCATATTTTCTTGGCAGCTAATAGAGAATTGCCCACAGAGCTGTTCACCTCAGCTTGTTAATATAGGGGCCCTCGCATATTGTTCACATATGAATGGAGTTATGAAAGAGTGCTGTGATTTATAGGCACCTTTCACTTTACATCTTTGATTTACTTAGACCAGGATTTGCTTCTTTAGGGAGTTTTGCACTGGCATTTGCAAAGCACCGGACCACAGCAAGTGGTGAAGTTGGCAGTTCAGGAGCAATTGTTGCTGTACATCCTTACAGAGCCAGGGTGCTCTGAAAGAGGGCAATAAGAAATGTTTACCCTGCAAATGCTCTTTCAAATCCTCCTTCAAAAAAATCTGGTTCTTCTGCAGCGTTTCTTTGCCATCTTAGTCTTACAGCCTGTAAGGAGCCACTCGGGACAGAACTTTGAGCAAATATGTCCTTCATTTCCTAAAGCAGGAAAAGCATCTCTTGCCCTGATTAATACATCTGGAAGAAGTCAGGTGATTTGAACATTGTTCCTTTCCATCACCAGCTCGTTGGCTTTATTTGCCACCTCTTGCTCACTCTGCAGCAGGACAGAGCAGTCCTTTGGTGCACAAGACATCCAAAAGAAGGGCTTGGTCTGAGATGCTGAGAAATCTCAACATATTGACTCTTTTCCTCCTCTTCCTCCCTCATCTTGCCCATTTGGAAGTGGAGGACAATACTGATCTCCTTGGAAAGCTGATGTGAGTGGCTGATACTAATTTCAAAGCAGTGAAACGTGGTTTACAAACTCCTTGGCAGCAATCTTTAGAGTCCGCAAATTATAAGGCAGTGGAAATGCTGTCGTGTCCCTGTACCTCTAGAGTCACATTCACTGCTTTGATCTCCTGTCACTGATTTTTGCTGCTCACCCAGGTCCCACCTCTCTGCCCAGCCAATAAATGCTTCATGCTGGAGTCATTCAGGGAAATGGGTGCACACACAGAGGGCTGGTACCATAACAAATGCATTATTACCACAAAAAGAAATGGAAAAGGAGTTTGACAGGGACCATGGAGTGTTAGTTTGACAGAAACAGCCAATAATATGATTGTATCATTCTAGTTCTCTTTGCTGTCTATCTGGCGTGAAGATTCCTCTTAGGTTCATGCCACCAGAGCTGAAAATTTAAACAAAACTTCCATAATTTAACACTGCTTGAACATGGGTGACAATGATTTGCCTTCATTTTTGTTTTCATTAATCCCAGTTCTGCTGTTAGGTTGGTTTGTTTGTTAATCCTACAAATGAAATTAAACCAAAGCTGTTATATATGAAAGGCTTGCATGGATCAGATCTTTTAGTGTCATATTGTGTTATTTTGTACAAAAATGATTAGCTACTAATTGGTTTAACGGAAGAAAAAACAAACAAAAGCCTCCACGAAATGAGTATTTCACATGCCATGCATGGCTGGAGTTATGCTAACTGTGCAGAGTATCAGTGCTTCGTGCTGGGCACAGCCTTGCTCCCAGAGAAATCAGCAGAGATATTCCAGGGGGGAGCAAGCTCAGATGCAGGAGGTCATGGAGCAGAGAACAAGCAGTTGATGAAGTCCACTGTGGTGTTCCTGATGCTGGCACTTCAGAGCTGATGGCAGCGTGTTCCAGTAATGATGAGCACATCTCCTCCCTCTGTGAGGTGTTCCAAGTGGTGCAGGAATATCCCAACTTTTGTTTTTCCGTGCATGTGTACTCCACGTCTCCCCAGACTGGCTTTCCTTTGCCACAAGAGCAGCTGTGATAAACGGCTCTGTAAATCATGGGGACATGCAACTTTGGTTCACCACCCTGTAATATCCCTGATTATCTCCTCACGGCTTGGTGGGCTGCAGTGGCTCAGCTTCCCCCAGCTCTGGTGCTCATCCATCTGGACCTTTGAGTCTGTCACAAACCCACTGAGCACGAGTTTTGATGCTGTAGTGCCAGAACAACAACGGAGAGGCAATTAAGGCTTTTTTAAGAATCTATAAAATCTTTTACATACTGCTTCAAAATTTTAAGCATCATTTTGCCTTGGTGTCTGTTTAGAAATTCTACTCCATTCTGTTAATACCAGGGGAACTGTGTTAATTTGCCCCAGAAGAGGATTTGTCTCTTGTTTTGATCAGTGGCATGACCAGGATATTTGTGTGTTTTCTGTTCTAATGTCAGAGTGACTTGATGACATGCACAGGCTATTATTCAATAATGATGCCTAAATGGAGCTATCAGAAGGGTTATTATCAAGGTTATTAAAAAGCAATTCTTTCTGCCTTCAGTTTAACCATGAATTGCAGAGCTAACCGTCATCTAGGTGAGGATGTGCATATTAATCAAGAGGCTTCCTATGGTCTACCCAGGTATCCCAAGCCTGGATAATGATTGATTTACTCTGCTCTTAGATTAGCACACAATCATCCAGGGGTGTTGAACATCTGACCAGCAGAGTTAATTCGTGATGCTTGGCATCCATTTTGCAATTTTCTCACATCTGCTCTTTCTGGCTGAGACACTGCATTTCTTTTAAGAGCCCAGAAAATGGCACACAGAGAAATGTTTGTGGTGCAGGGAATGGTCCTACTAAAACCACTTTCACTCTGACATTTTCCAGGAGAAATAAGCCTTCTATAGAATGATATGCAGATGCTAAGGCATGGAAAATGTCAATAATCTTTTAGCAATCATTTGAAGGTAGCTGCCCAGAATTGCATTCCTAGGCAAACCAAATTTAATCAGGTTAGTTCCTAATGAGTCTATGAGTACCATTTGGGCTGAGCACCAACTTTGGGGAAACAGATTTAATTTCTCTTCTCGCCTTGCTAGGGCAAAGGGCAGCTCCACATTGCTGTCACGTGCTTGGAGCAAACCCTGAGTGCAACAGGAGCTGCATCTGTTGAGCCACTTTGAACAGAATCATCGCGACTCAGCTGCCTCCGGACTTTCCTGCTGACTCTGCTCTGTCAGGGCACACATTTCAGGCTTGGCAAGACTCTCACAGTGCTGTCAACCTGACCAACACATCTCGTATTAAACGGTTTCCCATTTGCTGTTATCATCATTTTCACAGGCTGCACTTCAGCTTTGCTATGCACTTCTAACACTTTCAATATTGCATTTTGCAAGTGGGGAGAGCAGAGATGGCAATGTGTCCAGTCCAGCTCCTCTCCCTGGCAGCCTGAGGATGACAGCCAAAATTACAAATGGTCACTAAAGGCAGGCAGACTTTGCTCAGGCCTATCCCTCAGTTATGTTATCAAAACTGCTCATCCTGTCTTGGGAAGTTGTCAAAGATGAAGCATGCAGAACAAATGTGAGGGTGGATTTAATAAAGATTCTTCTGAGAAATACTGCCTGTACAATCAATAAAAAGCTTTGGAGGGGCTCTCGGGGCTTTTGGGCAGTAATTTGAATACAAGGAGCTGAGCTTCAACAAAATGGGAGATACAGGCATTTCAGAGGGGGCACGGAGATTCACCTCCTTAGGCTTAAGTGTTGTGTGGCAGGTGATGATGTGCTGATGGACAGTCCTGTGCTGGTTTTTAAAACACTGCTGTGAAGAGTGACAATGAGTACACTGATTTGGAATAGCTGCCAAAAGTGAGAGGAACAGAAGAGTTATCATTGATATGCAGAGAGACATAACTATAAAAAAAGTGAAGTATTCTGAATTTCATGCCATTCATGGAGTCAGTAGCCTGGAAGCTGGATTCACAGGAAATGGAGCAGGGTCAACCAAAACTGCTTCGGTGCAAGCAGATGAAAAGCCTTGTGGAGAATCATCTCAAAAACCTACACACCCATTGAATAATTCAGTGCTTGGAAACTCATGTTTAGCTGTTCCTTCTGCTTACAAAGCATGAACTACTAGGACTCTATATTTCTGATGTTATGGCATAAACTGAGGTAAGCAGCACTTTGCTCTGAGGAAGTTTAGGTATTTTCTAAGAAAAACTCCTTTGTACAAGCGCTCTCCCTGTTAGTAGAACAGGCCTTACTACACACCTTCCTTACTTCCCAGGGTGCTTCCCCATGCACCAAGCCCAACAGAGAGATAATAGCTTCTGGAAAAGCATCTTTATTAAACAAGTTAGGATGTACTTCAACCTTCTACCATGGAATAGCAAATTCACCCCCTAGGAACAAATAAAGCAACACAGTTTGGCATCCCCCCTTCAGAGCTGGGTACCAAACACAGATATCCCATCCTGCTTTACAGTGAAGCTCCTGGATTAAAAGAGAATTCTTCCTGGAGCCCTCCTTTATGACAAAACCTATTTTTAGAGAGGATTTAGCAATGCAAACAGAAGAAGAGCACCCAGTCCACAAATATCCCCAGGGTACAACCTCGTGGGAGCTACAAAGATGGACTGCTGGTCTGATAAAGCATTTTGGGTATGTCCAAAAGAAGAGTTTCAGGGAGCAGAGTTGCTGAAGGCTTGGCTCTGTGTGGAGCTGAGGAGCTCCCACGGTGGGCAGCACTGGGGAGGGGACATGGGGTGTGGGTGGTTTGGTTCTTCTCACCATCAGGGGTTGCTTGAGCTCTCCTCAGCAAAGTGGACTCCTGTGGCCTGGTAATTTATGCCTAGTTATGCCTTAGCTCTGTAATTTACCAAAATAAAGAATAACATTCCTGTAACAGAGATTAATGGCTGTCAGGCTGCAAAGTAATTTTTCAATATGAAATGGAGCAAAACTTACATTTTTAGCACAATTTCCCAGTTCAGTGATGCACCTGGCAATAATTATGATTTACATTAACCATAACATCATCCTTCTTATATCAACTTGCCTTAGTGAAGAATGAAATAGGGTCTTGTTAAATGTTTCATGAAATAATTCAAATTACATATGCTAAAATTTCCCAGCTCCCACTAGCCAGGCTAAAAATCAACAAGAATAAAAATTGTTTGCTGCTGCAACCCCCTGATTCTCCATTAGGAATTAGGCAAGTAGAGCCCTAAGAGCTCTTGTGGTTAAATTAATTATAAGAACAGTTGACAAAAACTTAAAGTCTAAAATAATGATGCAACTGCAAAACTCGTTTTATGCAGATTTTCCATGTGCTGAGACTGAATTCAGGCTCACTTTGTCCTGTAAGAATTTGCCTGCAACAAAACAAAACAGGAACAAAACCTCTGCTATCCCCAAAGTCAGCAAAGTTCAACCCTTCAAGACCACCTAATTAATTAACTTCCAGGCAGCAGGGCTGCAGAAAAGCAAAAGAGTTGGTAATTTGTTGCTTTGCTAATCTAGCGCCTGAGCGGGTCCCTCATTCTCCAAGGCAGGATGAAACACTTTCCTAGTGGAGTTTCTTGCCAGTATATAATAAACTACAAAAAAACCAAAAGACAATGTCCTTTCCCAGGAATTTGTGAGGAATGCAAAAAATTTACATGCTAAAACATTACAGAAAAAAAAAAAGGCACTGGAACAGTGTGAATTATTTTCGTAGAAACACAGATAAATGGAATACAAAACTAATGGAACCCTAAAGAGCAGGTAAATTCATTTGAATAATGGGATTATGATTTATGATTTTCCTACTGCAAGAGCGAGCTTCAATTCCACAACATTTATTTATGCACTGGTTGCACAAAAGCTGCTCTGCTCCCGTGCATGGAGCACCAGAACTCCAGACAGGATTCGGGGAGACCTCAGGCACCATGAATAGTCTCGGCTGCTCTCCTGAGGTCCTGCATCTCTGCCAAGAGGAGCCCTTTAGCCAGCAGCTTACCAGGAACCCAGGGGGCTAGAAACCCCCACTCCCCATAAATACACTCCCTTCTACCTAAACAGTCCCTGCAGCACCTGCTGGAGACAGATGTGCCCAGCTTAGGCTGCAGGATGCTCCCTGCCCTGCCCGGGAGCCTGCTGCAGCCCGGGGAGCAGCAGTGGGTGCAGTTCCCCCCAGAGGAGCCCCAAACCCCAGCCCTGCACCAGGCAGCTCAGCCCCTCCAGTCCAAAGGGCTGCTCCATTTCCTCTGGCTCACTCAGCCCCTGGCAGCTGGGGTGGGTGACAGCCTGGTGCTGGTGCCACTGCCAGCGTAAAGTTCAGCACTGAATCATTAATTAGGATGACTGGATACTCTGGGATTTAAACTAGTGATTAATGAGCCTCTCCAGCTCTAGCTCCATGTGAACAACTATCTAGTTCATGTTATATTTAATTTATTTAAAAAAAAACCTTGCCAAGGCAGTAAATCTTGCTCAGAAGAATTAGTGGAGAAAGAAATAACACACCACATTTATTACATTGCTCGCAAGTTTATATTCACACTCTCTTGCACTAATTCGAATGTCTTCTTCAGAGAGATAAGAAAATTTATGGTTTAAGGGTTTCTTTGAAAATCTGTTTAGATTGGAAATGGTGAAGGGGGCATCACGATAGGGTGAGGAAAATGTGTATGGCGAATAATGCAAAATAATTCAGATGAAGCAAAAATACAGTGCCTTGTTCTTATTCATTTTGGTGTAAAGCTCCCAAGCCCTTTGTGGTAAGACAGCCTGTTCTGCCAAACCAAGCAACCCGCTGTTAACTACCTTGCAAAGGAAATTTGAATTGTACTGGCTGCATCACGCAGGTGCTCAGACATCCTGGGTTTCCTGGTGGTTTTTTGCTTTTCTTAAGCAAAGGTTACAGTGCGGGGGTGCGTGGCAAGTGCATTGGAAACACAATTTTGAACTAATCTGTTCAGAGCATTAATCCACTCCTAAGCTCCCTTTGCTCCTGTAGGATACATAATCAAAAGCTGGGATCATGGCTGCTGGAGCAATGCTTCCCTCACATCTGCAGGCAGACACCGGGAACTCAAAGGCCACCACTCTTCACTAATTCCTCTAACTGTGCTCAGTGATCTCCTCACCAGGAGTCAGTCCAGGGTATCTGTAAATTTCCATATGTTTGAAGTTCTCCTCTCCTCTTTTATCTTTGTCTGAAAGCTGTCAAAACGCAGCTACAATTTCATAGGGTAATGAGAAAGAGATTAAGGAACGCACACATCTGTCACCTAAATACGTGCAATAAGGAGAACATAAAATAAATAAAATTAGGATCCCATAAAAGCAAACAGCAGCAGCTAAATTGCCAGCTAGGGTGCCTCCTACATCAGGTTAACTCCTGCAGCCCCAGCTGCAGCAGCAGCACCTCTGCAAGCCACAGGCCCCCCAACAGTAGCCCCTGGGATATTTTCATTGTGGTCAGGCTCGTGCCCAGGGGTGGAGGTTAGAAGGACAAGCATGCTCTCCATCCAGTCCATTCCCCTTTGCAAATGTGGCAGAGCCTAAACCCCTTGTGACAACTGTGCCTCATCTTTCATGGAGCTCAGTGAAAACACCTGAATTTCAAACTGGCAGCAAAACCCAAAGCAGAGTCTTTCTGCAGCAAATCAAAATTACACCATTATTAAGCTTAACATACAGACATTATTCTTTGGGATTACCCCAGTATCATCTGTGGAAACACCATCAGCCCTCGGTTTTCCTTATCTGCACAAGACTGAAGAGATCAGCCCAAACCTGCTCCCAGGCAGGAGAGTTCCAGGTTCCAGGGGCACATTTCCAGGCCTTCGAGCTGGGATGTCCACACAGCATGTAACGGAGATTGTGGAAATGGGCTCATTCTATGTTTAAACAATAATGTCCTGGCAAACCTCACATTTTCAGCCTTTACCCAAAAATGGTTAACCTCCTAAGTTAGATCCATTATCACCCAAATGAAGACACATACCAGTAAGCTAATTATGTTTCTTACCAAACTCGTGAATAATTAAATATTTTATTGTGATGTTACAATTTGTATTTATTATCCTTTGCTAAGGAGTGAAATTAAACATAACGAGGTCTGTTAGTGCCTCTCTTCAGAGACAAGCTCTCATTACAAGCACCTATATCATTTGCACCAATGGTGATTAATGGGTTTAATTTACTTGACTTGCATATGCTGGAATTTGTGAAGGGGAGAGAGAAGGAAACTCGGATTGTTAAAATCCTTTTAATTAGACTAATAATGCCAAGTTTGCATGTGTTAACTAGGGTGCACTATTAATTAGTTTTAGTAGGCTGTTTTCTGAAAGGTGGCACTGTAGCATTTAGGCCTGTCTTGTGATCCCAGGAGAGCTCATAAGATGACAAACAGAGCATGACATTACACATAACTGCAAACAAACAGCCTTTAATCTTTCTGGATGAAGAATTGGGGGTAATTGATGGGCAAAACACTTGCTGCACTCTAGCTGCCTCTTCCTCTCGTTGCCTTTACTGGGTGTTCTTCATTCAGCTGCAGCACAGCCTCCACAGAGCAGCCCATCCTCTGTTGGGCAGCTGTAAAGCTGGACAGTAGCTATGGCTCTCAAGCCCCCCAAGACTGACAGCTGAGGGCTTATTCACAAACAAAGTGCTCAATTCTGGGGTTTCACAGCTAAAACAGCTCTTCCAACCCAGGAGGCAGCAGGCTGGACAAACAGCTTTCCCTGCAGGTACTTGAGTGCCCTGAGCATCACCCCAGCAGTTCCTGCGCTGGTGCTGGGGGCCTGGGGCAGCCTGGCTGCCCTCAAGGCACTGCCAGAGCGACATCCACCATCCCCTCTGCTGTCTCACAAGGGGCAGACACAGAAAGGAAGGGGCAGATTCTGCCTCTGACCAGGTGGCAGGTCAGGAGAAAAGCACACAGCCAGGCAGGGGCTGGGAAGGGAGGAGAGGTGTCAGGGGTGAGGAGTGCATATGTAAAACTCCCTGGAATTAATCTGGCTCCTATTTGCATGGAGATAAACACACAGAAGCATGAAACAACTTCCCATACAGCTTAATCCCCGAGTGCCACACTAATTGTCTCCCACTGTTGGTGCTGAGGACAATCCGTGGGCAGGTAAAGTTACCTGGTGTGAGCAGTTGGCACCATGATCTGTGTGCACCCCCAAACCCAGGGCGGGCAGCGAGGCCTGAGCCACAGCTGCCATCTGCAGCTGGGTGAGCACGGGCTTCCCAGTGGTTTTCGAATCCATGTTTGTAGGAGCTTCTGTTGGTTTAGATGGTTGGGACAGCTATAGACGAGAGATCTCTGAGGTCGGGTCTTGGAGCATGGAGTTTATTACGAAGGGCATGGGTACAGTGGCCCTGCTTGGAGCTGCCAGCTGCAGCTCGGGGCAGGCCAGAAAAGTAAGAGAGCAAGAGAAGCAAAGGTAAGAGCAAGAGAGAGTAAGGGCAAGGGGAAGAGGAAGAAGAAGTAGAAGAAGTAGTAGGAGAAGAAAGAGAAGTAGTGGTAGTAGAAGAAGTAGTAGTGCGAGGTTCTCGTTTACAATACAATAAATCTTCTTCTGTGTTGAATATTCTAATTTCCATTAACCAATCTAGTATGAGTTACAAATCCTATAGCATTTACATACAGCCTATAAGAATTGTTCCATTACCATACTGCGTTACATTTTAAACTCTAGAAACTCCTCTCTGGACCCCTGCTGCCAAGCCAGTAGGGTCTGCTCTGACCCTTGGACCCGTCTGCAAGCAGAGGGTATTGTTCAACAGAGAGAGGATTACCTTTTGCTGGCCATACCATTGTTTTCCAGTTGTTCAGTAACTAAGGCTTGGTATCTCAAAGCTTGCTTTCATTTCAATCTCACTTATAGTTTCCCTATTCTCAGCATCTTTCGCCAGGCAATCATATTTATAAGGCTTTCCTGTTTCATCTTCCCCAACACATATTAACCAAGCCGTGCCACCATAAGGAGCCTTTGGGGTGTTCTCAGACAACAGAAGCAATAAAATTCCTGCCTCTTTACTGGAATAAACCTGGAATTCAGCTGCACTGTCAACAGGCATTTGTAACAGTTAGCAGTTTCACTGCTGGAACGGATGCCTGAAGGATTGAAGATTTCAATCTTCACTTGGCTTTCTCTGTTCATATTAAATACCTGTCAGTGCTCTAATGTGTGGAATTTGCATCCACATCCATGGAGACATTTTGAATGCAGAACAAGCAGGGATTGTGCAATAAAGATCCATAGTGCAGACAGGAACTGTGCTAACGGAGGGAAAATGCTTCAGTCCATTTCATCTGCAGCCCTGTCACACTGTTCCCAAGAAACACAGAGACAGGCTCATGTCCCTGTAGGCTTATTCAGCTCTAATGGCAAAGGAAGTTGGCTCCTGTTGAAGCAAACTGGAGAGGAGAGGAGCTGTTTTGGCTGTTGCTCCAGGCCAGGAGTTTGGAAGCCAGTGTAACCCTGTGAGAGTGGAAAGGTACATTTTATATCACCCTAAAATCTACCTGCCTGGCTAGGGGCAGAGTGTCTGAAGTCACTCACTTTGAGGGATCACAGGACATGGGGATGCAGCTGCACAAAGATTATTTCTACAGATCTCATGAGGCTGGGGGCAACCGAGGTGGATTTGGGACAGAGAAACTACTTAAGAGCAAGGAGTTTGGGGTTATTTTCATGAACAATTTTAAATGAATAGAGCTACAAAATGGGTATCATCCATTTTCTTAAAAAGCTCTACTCCCATCACACGTGCAGAGTCAGGAGAGGAAGGAGGAAAAGACCATGCTCTTCATCAATCTGAACAGGACACGGACTCTTGGCCAGGTTTGGTGTTCCCAGTTCTGCTGGCCATGCTTAAATAAGTTATTGCTGTGGACATTTCTTGCTTTGCTGCTCATTTACAGGAATTTCTAGCCTAATATCCTCTCTCAAAGTGTCCAATAACAGATGCCCTATTTCTTACAACAGTCGCATGGTCTTGAGTTATCCATTGTCCCCAGTTTCTAGAAATCTAAAAGCTAGACATCTATTAAACGGCTTCCAATGGACTTTTTTCCAATTAATTTCTCATTTTTTTTATTCTCTAGGTCCTGCAGCATCCTGCAGCCATGAGTTCCACAATTGCTTCAGGCATTTCCTTTTTTACATATCTGCTCAGTAGTGTCATGTGATATCTCCCTCCCTTTGTAACACTCATGAAAAATTGAGAATAAAGTTCCCTGACATTTGTAACAGTAAAAAAGACTATTTGCTTCTCAAAGAGGAGAAACAGATTTCACTCGTAAGATCAGTGACTCAGGGATGCTAAATACATAAAAATTATCTGACTAAATAGATGCTTAATGTGTGTTCTTTGATTCTTAAAGAAACAGATATTGAATCTCTGAGTAGGATATCCACCCAGGGATTCCCAGGAAATGAACAGCAGTCTTTAGCATTTAGTAAAGCTCAAAAGCTAGACATGTCGAAAACCTCTTTTGATTCATTGCTGAAATGTATTTACAGACTAAATTTCCTACATGACAGGAAGTCTATTTATTGCTTTGATTTCTCTTTGGGCAGCACATGATCAAATAGGGATCTGCTCTCTTGATAGAGGCATCTAAAGTTTCTCATATTTAAGGATGCTTTTTAGAGTCACTGGTCACATTAATTCCCAAGTGTCTCACTGTATTTTGATCTCTACAAATTAACTACTATTAATTTAATAACTTTTAATATACTCATAAATTAAAGATATCTAATGTTTTTTATCCTCAGACTTTCAGCTCTGCTTGTTAGCAGCCTCTAAGATGAATCTTGTTCTTAGTCCTTTTTTAGGGGAAAATCTCATTAAACCCAGGTTCATAAATTACAATACCCCTACTTGTATAACTGAAGCTAGATGATGTTTGAGGGGAGCAGTCCAGCTGCAGATAATGCCATATTCTGTTCTTTGGAGCTGCAATAGAAGCAGAAATTCAGCAAACCCTCCCTCACAGAGGACAGAGCTGAAATTGGGTTCTGGGTGAGGCACATCCCTTCACTCCCTGCTACAGCTGTTCAACTCCAGTATTTAAAACGTCCTCCCAGCCTTGTAGTCAGTCTGCTTAATTCCCACCAAAGACTTGCTGAGCTGTTTTCAGCCTAAGCAAAGACAGATCAGGAAAGCAAAGCCTCAGAACTGAAGTCTAAAAAAAGAAACCCCAGCGTGTTCCCACCCTCTAAGGCAGGAGCCAGGGCAGATCTATCTTGCAAACTTCACAAAAAAGGTTTGAGGCAGAGGAGCGCTCGCCTGGAAATGCTGTTTGATCTATTTGCTAATCTACCTGTGCCAGGCAGCCCTCTGCATCTCAAAGTAGAGGCTTTCCTGCATCCTCCCACCCCCATAATTTCCTTTTCACTCAGGTGGAAGCTGGTCCAATCATCCTTCTGAGGGACTACTCTGCACTGCCAGGTCAGGTGTTTTTAGGGAATATGTACACATTTTTTGAACATTTCCATTCACATTTTTTTTCCTCCACTCTATCAAGCTATCCTGATTCAAAATGCACTAAAACAAAGGGAAGGGTCCCGTCGACAGTGGCTTTGGCATCAAGTTCCAGGTGGAGGCAATGCTTTAAGAAAGAGACATATAAATCCTGAGCTCATTTACCCTGTCAGCATCTGCCATGCCTTAGAAATGAGAAAGCCATCAGCAATTTAGTCCGCAGATCAGCAGAGGTTAAATTAAAGCTACAGCCACACAGAAGTATAAAAAATGCTGGGAAACAGTGATAGGTGCTCAAAAAGGAAGGCAAAAGAGAGGAGAGACAGTACCAGAATGTTTGCAAGTCCCTCTTTCTGTGTCCCAGCTGACATCAGAGCAGCTTGGGGCTGCAGCCCCCGAATTTGTCTCTGGCAGCACTGAGATGGGCAGGCAGTGCCCAGCACAGGTGAGGATCACAGCTGAGCCAGAGCTGCACATCTAACTGCCACTACCACAAAACCTCCAGCAGACCCTTATTGCATCTATTTTCAGTGAGCATCAAGTGACCATTAAGACATTGCCTGACAAGCAATGTGTCTGGTGATGCACTGTCTGTGGACTTCGACTTCCTTCGGTGATGAGTGGGGGAGTTAGTGGCAAATAAACCTATCTTTTTACCATTTACCAGCTGCTAGGCTGTGAGCTGGCTTTTCAGTCAGATCTTGTCAGCCTAGATAGTAACACATCACTCTGAAGTGCTGTTCTGGGATTTGAAAGGAGACGCTGCAGATCCTTCAAGGAAAATGGGTTATGGGCATTCACTGTTGTTACAAGCACATCACTGCAGTTCACACCTGGTGCTTTGCTCACAGCCACAGTCTAAAATCTGCCTTGCAACAAAGAATGAACCTGCACATTCCTCTATAAATATGGATAAAAGCATGTTTTGTTTGGCCCAGGTTCTTCTCCTGCCTGCAATGAGACTTTGGCCATGACCAAATCACCCGTGGCAGGCAGAGATTGCAAAATTGTCAAAGACTTCTGGCACAAAGTCCGCCTTCAAGTGGGGAATCCAAAAGGTTTTCTCTGTGAATAGTTTGAACACTCTGAGGCATTTTGTCCCTAGTTGGGATAAGGTGAACTCTCAATCATGCCTAGATAGTAAGAAGTGTTTCAGCCCGAGCCTTTAACCTTTCTGATAGAATTTTGGACTCCAAACTAAGTAAACTGTGAACTAGCAACTATTTCAAACCCCAGTGCTATTTCACATTATAGAGATAACTTTAATCTTAACAAAAAAAAAAAAGTGAAAGAGTGTGCTTTTAAAGAATCTTCAAATTCTAGTTAAAAAGACACATAGGATTCACAGTTCAAAAACCTAAAAATCAACCACACCAATTCCAGGCTAGACTCTGATCTCCAGGATTTAGTTTCCCAACATAAATGAGAGAAATACCAGGTCCTTCCACATAGATGAGGAAATATTCTTATTTTTAATTCCTCCTGGCAAGTAAAGAATACCTATCACAGCTGGAACAAAGACACCCAAAAGAAAACACCAGAAGGAGGTTATGATAATAAGCTTATTTTCATTACAGTAGGATTATATTTTAAACCTTTCATTAGGCTCTTAAAATTTCAGAACATGCTTCTAGGAGCCTACATTTTTGAAAGACAAAAGAAAAACAAGAAGAGAAAGTAAAGTCTGACTCCTGTGGATGAACCCAGTTTTGTTGCATAGAGAAGATCTTATTGTAAAGTTACTTAATTATATTCAGAGGCCATCTAACTCTGATTATGACTAGAATCATGCATGCCTTCACTTAGAAAGTCCTTTTGGAGCCCGTGTGTCCTAAGCACAGGCCCTTTGAAGCATTGCTAAGTGGGGTAATTTTATTGCACGAGTTTTCTTGTAAAAATTATTGTCTTTCTGGATGTCTAATTAAAATAAAGATGTAATAAAGAATTTATGGTTTTAATTAGAGCATAGATCTTAAAGCAATTATAATGTGATTAATAATTCCTTAACAGGCTTTCTTAGACAAGATGAAGAAAAGAAGATTCAGGCCCCATGAAAAATCAATATGCATTACTCAATTACATTAACGAAGCTACACAAAGCAGTCTAGGTCCCAATTAAATTGCTGCTCATGTTAAACTGGCAATGGAGTCTGTGCTTATTAATGAGTCTTGATCTATTTGTTTAGTCATTGCGGGGTTTTTGAACTATGGGGTTTTGTGGGTCTTTTATTGGAAAGATGCTGCAACTCAGATGTGCTTACGGCCTCATCCTGCTTGGGTTCAGGTTCAGAGGACAGGGTGAGCAAGATTTGCTCCAGGATCAACAGACTGCAGCTCCAGGTGCTAAATACACACCCTGGGGGCCATCAGCATCTCCAGGAGCCATAGGCAGAAGGTCAGCACAAGGCTTCCCTTGCTTATCTACTAAAACTAAAAATAAAGTAACTGAGTGAGGACACAATATAAATCTACAGTGAATGGTGAATCAAAGCTAAGCAGGAAAGATTATTCCCTATTTCTCATAAGAGCAGGGGCTCTAGAGAACCTGATGAAAGTACCAGGGAGCAGGTATGAAGGTAACCAAGAGAAATATAACCTCAAGAAACATCCCCACAAAAGTTTCTGACAAAAAGATATTTTAAGATCAAGAATATAAATGGAATCAAAAGGGAAAGAGAGAACAGTCACTCACTGAGAAGCAGGTTTGCTCCTAAAGGTCCAGAGGGCAGTTTGGTGAAGCCCTAACACAGGGATGGCCCAAAGACATCAGAGAACAGACACCCAGACCTGCCCATCTTTGTGTTCTTAACTTTTTGCATCTGGTTGCTGTCAGGGACAGGACACTTTTCACACAGTACAGCTGCTCTCTTCTTTGGTTCTTTTTTAGGTGATGGTTTGGTAAATATTGATGAGAGGGGCTTAGGGGGATGAGGATTTAATGTACAGCTTGTGTGTCATCACTGAAATTTCTACCAGAAATATTATTTTACCTTTCATTAATAACCTGGCTGAACTGGTAGAGCAGAAAATTGGATAAGTTCATATTTTACAGATCAAATGAACTTTTAAAAAACCAACATAGTTATACATTCGCTCATGCAAAGACAGCTCATCTGACCAAGCTGCCCAGCAAATGAAGCCACACTAATTTAAATGTACTGCAGAGGGAAAATGATCTCACACCAAACTTCTAATTTGTCATTCTGTAATATGGATTGTGGCTTGGAAACTCACTAATTGGCCATTAAGAACACATTGTTATAGAGGTGGACTTCTTGGTGTGTGAAGAACAAAACTCCCAAACTTCTGAAAGAAAGAAACCACCATTCTCTCCAAATGAATGTCGAGGACAAACTTCTGAAAGAAAGAAACCACCATTCTCTCCAAATGAATGTCGAGGACAAACTTCTGAAAGAAAGAAACCACCATTCTCTCCAAATGAATGTCGAGGACATTGTTTCATTATGTTCGGTCTCAGCTATCACAGAACACAGATTTATTTTGGCCCTGTCAGCTTGGGTGCCTCCCTGAACCATCACTGCTGTCTGAGTGATGCTGTCCTGCTGCAGCCACACACTACAGTAAAGATGCTTAGAGCTACCTCCAGATTTCATTTCCTGGGTACATCCTGTGTTCCTTTAAAGTTCTTAAAGCTCCCTTTAAAAATGCAGCATGCTTCAGCCAAAAGACTGCATGAATTCCTGGTGATTGCAAAGAGTTGGTCATATTAAGAAAGAAAAGATTCGCTAATTGCAATGAGGAAGAAAGATAACTGTTGTATTCCAAGTTAATGTTGTGATTTGGTTTCAGTTACTTGAGAATCTGATTCTAAAAATCCTTTAAAACCCTTTGAAAGCAGTGCACAGTATTCCCAAGATTTTCCTTTGATGTTTTTGTCTCTCCTGTCCAAGATCTTTGGGTTTTCTCAATACTCTGTGTGACTGAGGGATTCACCAGACACAGGACAGGGAGGCACAGCACATTTCAGTTGCAAGGTGTGCATCCAGACCCTGAGGACAACTCCTGGCAAGGTCCTGTGCTCACTCCCCTGTCCCCAAATATTATCTTTGTTTAACACACCCTTCCCACCCATTATTTCTTTTCATATCTCTTTTTCCATCAGGAAACCATTTGCCTTGGCATGCCTTTTCATCTTCTCATTTACATGTCTCCAGCAAGACAAACTCCAGCATTGATTTTACCACAAGATAATGTTAATAGGATCAATAAACCACAATGACTATATCAAAGTGTCTGTTCTTCACCCTCCAAGACTGCAAAAGGTGCTTTAGTCTTAAAGCACATCCAATGCAGCATCTCTCACTCTTCTTGTCTACTCTTATGCATGAGAGACTGTCTGTCTGCCAGGTAGAAAATAAATTACTAGTTGTTGAAATAATTTAAATATTAATACTGCTTCAGCACATATAAAATATTACTGATGCAATTAAAAAATAGACAACCAACTCAAAGCATCTAAAAATGGGTGCGGTGTGCCCTGAGAGGAATAAATGAGGTTTGGTGGGAAGACTATTGTAAGTACAGATTTCTCCTCAATCTAAAGAATTCTCAGCTGGCAAAAATCAAGTGTCCTATTTCATTCAGGTCAGCCATCATGTAGTGATTTTTCTAGGGGGAGATTGGAAAAGACTGGTTCCCTACAAGCCAGATCCTCTGGGATGCACAGAAGGATAATGTTCAATGGAGCAGAGGAAATTCCATCCTCTTCGGTTCCTTGGTTGCTCCATGTATTGTTTAAGATGGCTCCTTTCCGAAAGGTCACAAAATAGGACTGGTCCTGCTTAAAGGATTGGACTAAAGCTTTCAACACAAAGTTTGCCCTGGCTCCTTCAAGCACTGTGCACCCCCAGCAAGAACTCACACGGTCCCAAACTGGCTATTTTTTGTTATTCTTTTTGTTTGCAACCGATATCTGACACTTGAACTCAAGGCATTTTGCAGACAGCAATAAAAGACCTGAAAGTCAACCTAATTATTTTTCTCTAGCCCCTATGAAGTATTTCAGTGCAATGCTAATGATTTTGTCCAACTTTCACCTTTAACTGACAGGTCCTGTGGCACTGGCGAGTTTGGAGGCATTGTAGGGTCTTGCCCGAGTGAAAGTTGGCCTGGGCTGACACCCAAGGACATCTTCTCTCTGCTGAGGTGAATGGGAACCAGGTTTCTACCTCAAATAATCAATCGTTTCAGTGCCTGATAAGGGTAAGCAGGAGTAGCTCTGAAGAGGCTTAAAGGTTTGGAGAGAGGATACGAGGGCAGCCCAGCAGAGAAGAAGCAACTAAAAGTCATCACCTTCCAGGAGACCCTGAGAAACAGGGCAGGGCTCAGCACCTTTCCTAGGAAAGGTCTGTAAAAAATCCCGATAAAATCCAGCCAGTCTGGGTAAATCAAACCCAGCAGCCTGCATTTGTGAGACTTTAGTGGAGATAACAGCTGAGATTTATAAAGTGCTTTTGTAATTCAGCAACACAGTGCTACCAAAAATTCTTCCCTAAGGGTTCTTGTAAATCCCAAACCCCTAAAACCCAGATTTTCTGACTCTTTTCCTATTGATTGGAATGGACGATGTTATCCCCAGAGCACTTTAAAGGTCTTATCAAATTTTTTTTTTCAGTTTTTTATTTGTACATGCCCAACAAAGCCAAGGCTTTAACATTATCTCTGTATATAATGAAGCAGATTTATTCTGACAGATTAAGTTTGCTTAAATTTAAAACAAAGTTCAGGACTATAAAAACCTAGCTGAGATCCTCATATGATAAAATGCCAGTTTAGTCCCATAATTATGTGGTTTCTATCTCTCTATTAATAGTTGTGGAAACTCAAAAAAAAAAAATCTGTACTTGTATTTAAATATTAAGAGCCCCATTAGAAAAATTCAGCTCTAAAAAGAAGTTGACAGTGAGGGAAAAAAAGCACAATGTGCTCAGTGACACCAGTGCACATCAGTATTTTGGAGAGGGACTGATTTTTTTAAGGTCATTTGGAGCAAAATCCTACCACACACAAGAGCCAATGTGCCCAGCTCAGGTCAGCTGTGTGTTCATCTTGCTGAATCTCGAAATTGTGAAATAACTTCTGATTTATTCCAAATTTACCTTGGTGTAGAGCTTGTCTACATAACAAAACTGGGGAAATGTATCCACATTAAAAGCAGACACCAGCGTAAAATGAATTTGTTGAATCATATTTACTTTTTTGTAGGGATCATTATTCATGACTAAAAGAGCAATAACTTGATTTTTGTTTCCAAAGTAAATTAAGGTAAGCTCAATTAAATCCAGTCTAATTCTGTGTAAGACTGTCTTTTCAGAGATTTAATGCAATTCAGTGAGTTCATTTTAAAAGATATTTTGGAACGGTTTTACTGAGGGCCTCCAAGTTAGACCAGTGACATTATATATACTTAAAAATCTACTTAAACCCTTTTGTAACAATTAAGAATAATTTTTTTTTGGTCTTATGGATACATTTGTTTTTCTTTTTTTCTTACCATATAAACCTAGAAGAGCTGGTTTTAAATTATAATTTTATCTGAAGGAAGAAACCCAATTAAACACTCAGAAGAATCCTGCAGGCTTACTCTCAGTAACGTCCCAGGGAGATGGGAGGAACAGCCCCACGCTGTTCCACGGGATTAGCCAGGTAAATGGGGTTTGGGACTTAATTTCATTATATAATTACAACTTCCCTTTATTTGCTGTGATGATTTAGCTGTAGGTTGGCTTTCTAATGCCTGTCGTAATGTCTTAACTAGCTCTGGGAGCACGAGCAGGATGAAATAAGAATGGACACGAAGTATTCAGCTGAAAGGTCAAATTGTGGTCTCAGCAAAGCCATCGGCTGCTGAGGTTCCCACCTGGGTGCAAACTTCCCACCAGGGGCTCTGGCCACAGCCTGGCTCATGGAGTCTCCAAACAGAATTTGGTCAAAGTACAGCTGGAGAAATGACTTTAACCTTTTGATAAGTGTCCAGCGCTAAGCAGATATGAACAGCATCCAAGGCAAAATGTCAAAGCAGAACGACTGTGAGCAGTGGGGGAGGCAGTGAAGGACATCAAGGCCAAGTCACAATGACAAACACTGCCATTTCTTTGTCCCTCCCTTCCCTAAGCAAGCAGGCTTTTTAACAATATGGGTAGCAGATTCCTCTCAAAAAAGTCAAGGCTTGCCAACTTACTGCCACTCTTAAATAACTGCAGTAATTGCTTTCCAAAATTCTTATTTGTGTATTTGCTACAACCACTGTTGAGAAAAGTCAGACTTTTCAAATCTGTTTTCAAAAGTCCTTATTTTTACTACAACCACTGTGGAGAAAATCAGACTTTTCGAATCCATTTTCAAAAGTCCTCTGGATTCAGCTCACAGGCTCATTATCCAAATGGTTTGGTTCACGGAGATTTTATAGCTGTAACCCTTGTCTGAGGATGTGAATGCTCAGAAATGGCAATGAGGGTGAGCAAAGGGCAGAGCTGGTGCAGTGAGAGCCCCCCAGAGCAGCTGCTCCCTGGGTGTCTGTGCTGTGCTCCAGCCCAAGAGGAGCCTGCTTGCGTGCCAGGGAGGATGTTTTCCTGCTCTGTGGGGAAAAGGCTGATCAAAGCTCTGATTAAAGTGGGATCTCACAGGGTCAAACTGAGCTCCTTTGTTCTTCTGACTTTTTAAAAAAAACCGTTTGCACTCAATAAAGCTCTCTCTTCTCTTAAGGACACATTGGCAATTAAACCTTTGCTTGGCCAGCTCAGAGTCGCTTTAGAATTATGGAGGAAAGTGGTGCATCTTGAGCCTCATCACCTGAATTCTCTCCGTGTCATTCACTTTTGCTCAAGCTGTTGAAGTTTCATTTTAAGTCTCGTTTCCATACAGGCTGGATATGCAGTTAAGCCAATGGAAGAATGCATTTCCTCAGCCACTCAGCACACTCCCTATAAACATTCAGACAATTTCTTCACACCCTTCAGTCAGAACTGCAATAACAAAGGCTAATTACACCAGAAATGCAGCAGTCCCCAGCGCACTGGAGGGTGCAGCACCCACAAAAAAACTAGACTCCAAGAAAGTTTTACTAGAAGGGAAAGTAGTTTTTATGACTATACAAACTCTACAGACAAAAAAACTCTGGTAAAGGTGCACACAGGCAGGGAATAAGTTGTTATTTTCAGAAATAATGTCAGTTTTTAAGTGCAGTCCTCATCATTTAACTACTACATCTCCCAGAGGATAAAGTGGAAAGCACAAACCCAGTCCAGCAAATTTACAGCATAAGAAGTGAATCCTGCTGCCCCAAAACCTTTGTTTCTCAAACCAGAACCTTAAAATTGCTGAGCTGTAGCAACATCCTTTGAAACCACTCACCTAAGCCTGGTCAGTCTTGTTTTGCTGCCTGCTCCCCCTAACCTAACCTGCCCCTCAGTGCTGACTCAAGCACTCAGATGTTGGGTACAGGAGGCAGAAGCTCAGACACAAACACATTTTCTTTTCCAGGATTCCCAAGACAACTCTTTCTTAGAGGGGCTGACAAGCCTTGCTTACTCTGAAGTCCTGTTACAGAGCACAGCACAAAGTCCCTACAGATAGGCATACAAACCTCTTGTAAATTTTAAAGTATTAACAATGTGTTTTGCAAGCTTTAACCAAGCAATTCTTTTTTCACCGAGCCATCTCAAATTTCCCTTTTCTTTTTTCCTTGCTTTTTTGTCAGATTTACACAAATCCTATCTTTAACACAGCACAAAATGTGGAAAGGCCCCATTACCCACTGCAATACAAACCATTAAAGAAAATGGAGTTTTTCCCCCTGCTCTGTGACTTTACCAAAAAAAAAAAAAACCAACCAAAAAACAAAAAACCAGCTGGAAAGAAATTTTGTAAAACTACATGTTAATTTGAAAACACCTCATGAAGATTTTGTTCAAAAAATGCTTGACAAGATGGGAACGATGCTGCTTCAAAAAGTCCACGTAACAATTTAATCTACTAATACCAGTTTCCCAAAAGCAGTGATGAAAGAATAGAATTATTCTGAACACATCTCTATTCCCAGACCTATGCAAAGCTGTTTGCATGAAGTTTCTCATCTCCAACTTGTAGTCTCAAGGCTCCACAAAGCTGCTCCCCAAGGGTTATTGACTGCTCACCACTGAAGGCCACATGGATCTTAAAGAACTTCAACCACATCACTACTGAACCAAATTAAAATCTGACCTTTTGCACCAGAACTGGCCTCTTGCTCCGTCGTGCGGGAGGAAGCAGAGCCAGAAGACACAAACAAGCACAGACCCCAGGTCAGAGAAGGCACCTGAAAGCAAAAGGAAAGTGGCCACATCATTTTTGGCCTTTATAGGGTAAAGGGTGGTCAGGAGCAGGGGGATTTGGCCACACAGGATTGGTCAGATCCCAGATCACTCCCTAACACTAACACCTGAGGAGAAGGGATTGCCCACCCCAGGCTTCTCCTGGAGGCAGCAGCTGTGATGTTGCCACTGTGGCATCAATGCACATGGACTTGCTTCTACCCCTGAGAATTCAGCAGCAAAGTTCCCACTGCCTGTGACTGCACAGGATGGGAACAGCTTGGATAAACAGTGTCCTTGGTTAATAGATGTTGCTGTTCTCTGCACACAGGGATGAAGAAACACAGGAGAACCAAAGGAGAAGCCAGATGTAGGATTTGCACCACCAGCACATCCAGAGTCCCGGTGACTGGAGCTCCTGGAGCCAGGCTGTAATAAGCTGTACTTTAATGTCCTGCTTTGTGTGCTGCTGCTCTATGTGCAGCACCTTGTACCAGGCTGAGGAGCTCTGAGTGGAATAAAGCCCTATCCAATGCCAGTAATATGTACCCACAATGAAACCATAACTCAGTGTCTAGAGAAAGCAGCCCTCTTCCAGCCTGGCTTCACAGAGTGAAGAATTCAAATTGAATTAAAGAAATAAAAGTTACATTTTCTCTCTGCTTGAGGAACATCAGGTGCTGAAAATCTGTGATTCGTGGAGTGTAAGTAGGCAGTCCACCCATCTTCCCACCAGACTAACATCATCAGAGGATCAGAAATGAAATGCCATATCTTGCACCCAGGTAATCCATCCTGAAGAGGAAACAATTAATTAGTGCCAGGTAATATTGTCACAGGTTGATTAGGTGACACAGTACATTTCCCCAACCAGCTCAGAGCTGCAATGAAGACACAGCAAGATTCCCTTTCACTGAAAGCAAATATTAAAACAACATTCATTATCTTTTCATGAAAGGGAAAAAACAGTGACCTTGGCAGGATTTCTCTCTCCTTCTCAGTCTTTCAAAGTAAAACCCAGCCAAGGCAGCACTTCTCCCCCAAGCCCATCAAAAGGCAAAGCCTCGGCAGAAAGCCACACAGCCTTTTTAACCACTGAAGATGTTTTAAGATGGACTTTTCCTGCAGGGATTTCAGAAGCCCCACTGCAGCTGCAGAAGCCAATGGAGTGAAGCATGGGCCACTGAGTCCAAGAGGGAAGGAGAGCAGTGTGCTACAGAGAGCTGCTTTAAACCATTATTGGAGATCTGTAGCTAAGCTCTCCAGTGGCCTGCTTCCAGCTAAAAGGCTTCCACTTGAGTGCTTCAGATCATGTAAGTTTGTTTAAGATGCATAATTCATGAAGGGTACATAACACCATCCTTGAATAACTTTTCACTCAGCACCTGCTTGACAGGGAGAGAGCTGACAGAGCAGTGTGACTTCAGAAATCCGACATTAGCACGCTATGTGTCCCAGCAAGGGACAGGGATCACCACACTCTCTTAACCCTTTCGTGGGCTGAATGCTTGAGGAAGCCAATTGCACCATCTAATTCCATGATTAGGGCTATTTCTGCTTGTTGCCATCATCACAGAAATAAAGGAACGACAAATGGTGTGAAGAGTTATAACTACTTGCATTATAGTCCTTGAAGAGAATATGTAAAGAAAAATGTCTGGGTTTTATAGGCTTTAAAAACAAACCTGGTGCACATGAAGGCCCCGAGTACAGCCATCCCCACTCGTGCTGAGTAGTACCTTGTAACTCAAATAGTCCCACTGAAATCAATTTGGGATTATAGAATGCAAGGAAGGGAAGAACCACCTGGTCTTTTGGTAGCAAAATAAGATGTGTAAGGAACAAATCTTCAGCTAAAATTAATGTGATTTGCCTTGTTGTGCCTAATGGAGCTGTGCCCATTCACATCAGCCTGGAGTCCACTGTGACAGCGTGCTGGTTGTAGAGCACTTCAGTTTTAATTACCAATGGTAAATAGTATGTCCTTAAACTTTATAGACCTTATATATTTGCCCTACTTTATTTTGTAGATAAAAGCCCAACTGTGGCCTGATAGGCAATTTAGGAATGATTTATGGACTCTGTCTGCTGTTAGTAGCAGTTTGGAAGTTGCTGTGTGACAGAAGGGAGGCATTTTTTTCTAATTTATTTTGGGAGATAATGGTTGGAATAGAACTGTCATATATTGCTTTCCCTTATAAATTTGAGAAATTCCTTTTTTTAGCAAGGCTTTAGAAAAAAGGAAAAAATATAGGGCAAGACAAGATATGAAGAGAACAGTGGACACAATAAAAGGAATGTGGGGTGTAGTGCATGGTAGAGGAAGAGCACGGCTTTCATAATTTATGCTGTGGGCCTGCACTCCCAGCAGTGAGCCTTGTCCCACTCTCACCCTAATCCCAGGCTATTCTCTCTAGAACTCCATTTATTTTGACTTCTTTATCACTGGTAAAGGATTTATGCCTCCTGCTCTCAGGCTTGATGTGAGATTTGGATTAAGCACAGACATCTCTCCATTCCATAGAAAAGAAACAGCAAACACATGCACACACAAACCAGGAGGGGTTAATTTTCAAACCCAGAGTGTTTGGGGATGGTCACCCCCTGGTACACAAAGCCTCCAAAAGAGACATTTCACACAAAGTAATATTTTGCCTCCTGTACACCGCAGAGCAGTGAAGTGAAACAGGACTTCCACCCAGGGCATTCTGAGCATGCACATTTTAAAAGGAGTAGGTTTTTCCATCCAGGAGTTCAGAGAGGTTTTGTAATTGGTGGCTTCTGTGACCTCACTGTGATTTCTGCCCTACACCAGAGTGCTGTGCCTACCTGACAAATGATTTGTAAGCCAGAGAGAAATATTGAAATCCACGGACCTGGTGTATAGACATGCACTTCATCCATCCTGCTGCTGCTCTGAAAGCTAGCACGGTTCCTTGCTTTTACAAGGGTCATTTGAGACTTTTATCTGAGTCAAATCCTGCTCTTGCTTCCTGCAGGGCATATGAGAGAAATGACACCAAACATTATTCTCTTACCAAGGGAGAGAGATTATCCCTGTGACATGGGTGCTTCCTGGGGACAGCCAAAAAAAAAAAAATGACAGCAGGAAAGAATGTTCCATTCCTCATGCTGAGGTTCCCTGAATAGTGAGCTGTTGTTTGGAGAGGAAGAAGTTCAGTGCGCCTTTCAGGGCAATTATTTTGCATCCTTCCCTGTGTAAAACTGGGCAGAACTCTGGTGAGGCAGTAGGTGCCCACAGGATGCTCTGCCTCAAGGTTCCTTCCTCAGTGTCCTCAGGCCTGTCCTGGAAGGGGCACAGCGGTTGCTGGCAGGTGTTGTGGGGTTCCACCAGTCTTAGGGAATGGAAACATCCCCATGAGGAACGAGAGCTTATTCTGGATAGCTGGGAAAAGCAGGATAACTAAACTTAGGGATTAGAGCCTGCTTTTGGGCATCATTAGAGTCCCCAAAGAGGGAGATTGGCAGCAGACCTGAAAGCCAGGCTGCCTCTGAGCCATAGGCTGGAGGGCAAGTTGGAGAGGAAGGTGGGAGCCCAGCACTGCATTTTGGCTTTCAGATTGTCCCCGTTGTTACTGGGCCATTGTAGGATAAGGCAAAATGACTGTTGGAGGTATTTAATTAACTTACGGACTTCTCCCATTCAAAAAGCATTTGTTCCGAGCTATTCCTACATGTCTCCTCTGGCCTTGACCAGGGGCAGGTATTGAAAGGTTTTTTAAACACTTATAGCTCTGACAGATTGCTGGGGTCTGCAGATCCCCATTTAATCCAGCAGCAGTTCTGCAAAGGGCCCACACTGAATTAATTTGATTTGATCCATTATTACCTGTTTCCGCCTCTGTCTTTTTCCTGCCTCTCGCTGGTCACCTGATTTAATTGCCTGATGATGAGACTCTGCTCATATCAAAAGGCTTTCTCTATGCAGGACCAAACCTTCTCTCAAGGCACTGTTGAAATATGAATTGAAATGGTCTTCAAAAGTTTACGGAGTATGATGAGATCAGTATGGATCTGACCATTACTTATTAATTGTTCAATTCAAGAAATAACTGTTCGACAGAAAATGGGGTGGAGACCTGGGAGAGAATGACTTTAATGAGATCTCAGTGACTGATATTTGGAAATATATTATTAAGTTTCTGCAGTGCGGCGCTGAGATGTCCCAGCCCCTTCAGGAATAGCAATAGCACCCTCTGCTCTTGGGTCTCTTGCAGGGTAGAGGCATTAGAGGTCAGCTAAAAGCAAAGGAGGCTTCAGAAATGGCTTAGCAGGGTTATGCTCTGCCTCGCCAAGGGGTGGAAGAGCCTGGTTTGCCTCTGGAAGCTCTTTTCCTCTAGCAATGTTTTTCTCCTTTCCTTCTCTTCCAGGTTTTCTGCCTGATTTAGTTCCTTTGGCTCCACACTGATGTATAAACAGGCTTTCTGTGAATCACCCCCTTCTGAAAACTGAAATTAAGCACACGTTGTCTTCCTAGAAATAAACAACGAAGAGAGGAGGCGGGGGAACTGCATCTTGCCCCTTTGAGTCCTTGAGAGATGTAACACACAGCAAATGAAACAGAGGGGTGCGGTGCCATCCCACAGCTGTATGCCAGCAGGAGGATGTGTGGGAAGGCGTGGACAGACCAAAACAGCTTCAGGTACCAGGTCTTATCCTGGCACACATACATGCAAAGGTAGCCAAAGAATTACGTGCTCAACAATGCAGCCAAAATCTGCAGACGAGGAGATAGAAAATAATAACTGTGTTGATGTGCACTTGCCTCTGGCACGTGGATGTGAAAAGAATTACATCTCTCCAACAGGCAGTTAACACCAGAAAGCATTAGCCAAAGCTCTGGAAGCTCTGTAGCCACAGGTGGCTGATGGAAGGAAGGTTTTGAGCGTGTCCTTTCGAGTCATCATTCAGCCCTGCAGCAAAAGGATGGGTTAAAGGGTGCTGTGCTGCACTTGGAAGGTAAGCACAGCTCTCCCCAAGTACAGATGTCCTTTGTGAACACGAGAAAGGCTTGGACAGAGCTCATAGAAAATTCCCAAAGAGGACTGGTGTCATACCACAAACACAAAAGATTAGAACAGCTCTGTGTCCTGGGGTACATTATCCAGTGAGCAGGCAAAAACCAGTGTGCAACCTTTATTTACACAGGGGTGTTGTACGGAAGGGAGAACTCATCTTTACCCAGGAGGAGCAGCAGGCTCCTGACCCAAATGGTAACATTATTCAGCTGACATTGTGGCAGCCAAATCACCACCCCACTGAGGCTCATCCTGTGCAAATACAGTCGCATTTCCACTGGAGAAGGCAGAAGAAGGAATAAACACAAGTAAATGAGAAAAAGGTTCCTGCACACTCAGGCATTCCGAGCCTTTCTGGCTCTGTTCCTTACGCAGGTGGTGCCTGCAGAGGCGCCCAGCCCATGGCCTCCTCTGTGGCAGGGGGGTGTGACAAGTTGCTTTGTCACTCAGCTGCGTGGGAAGGGGATGAAGCCCACGTCCAGCAGCACTGTGAGAGGCGAGGGGACACAAGCCAAGCCTCCCTCTCCTCAGCAGGGCTCCTTTTGCAAAGGGAGGTCAATAATCTGGCAGGGCACTTATCCTGCACGGAGCGCCGGAGGTGCAGTAAACCTTGACGTGCAGCATATATCCACGCAGCCAGAAAGAGGTTAAGGCTCTCTTGGTAGGAACCAGCAGGCAACAGCCTCAGGAAGGACTATTTTTCTTTTGTGACTGCCCCATAAGAGAACATAGGGAACAATTCCTCCTGCCTCAGTTAATGGTCTCTCCCCCAAGAGTTTCATTGCCTGATTGAGGACGACACTGTTTGTACAGGGATTCTGTAAGAACAACCAGAGTCCTGTCAGGAAGGAAGAGATGACACTCAGTCTCCCCACTCCAGCATCATGGGTGACAATGATCCAATTAAATCACTAACTAGATCCAAATTGAATATAATATTCATATTTGTTATGCTGTATTTTGGGCTTTCATTCTTTATTTGGTTCTTTGCAGAGGTCGCTAAAGATTTATGATTTATAAAACTGTCAGGCTGCACTCTGTTTCCACGGGTCCAGTTAAGGAAATCCAACAACATGTGAGTTTTGTGTTGTGAACCTGTACATATTTCTTCCCCTGTAATGTTAGACCTGCCAAAATGAAACTGATAGTTTGGAAATGAGAATGCTGAGGAGGCAAAAAGGAGGATGGTTTTACTAGAACTAGTGAAACCAGCAGGAAAGAATCAGAGAGCAGGAATTAGTGCATGTCTGTGTTATTTGAAGAAGAAGAGAAGCAGTGGGGTCTAACTGGTCAAAGAGTTGAAGATACCTGGGATTTAGGTCTGTTTCTACTGCCAATCTGTTGTATGACCTTGGACAAGCAAACTTTTTTGTTTCACGCTTGCTTTTCTCACAGTTTGTTTTTCTTATCCATTTAAATTGGAAGCTCTTAGGATGGGGCTTGGCTCCTAATGTGTGTTCAAACAGAAGCTGAGATGGAGAGACTTTTGTCTCTGTTGTGGGGCTCAAGGTGCTACAGTAATACAAACAATAATAAAAAAGAATGAGCGATGCAGTATAATTGCATGAATAATAGCTTACATTTTAAGACTGTTCTTCCTGCCGGATTATCTTTGTGCTACTAAGTTCTGTTTACTCAGGGAATATTCAATAAATAATAAATAAAACCTCAAGCTGAGACTCTCCCAAGCACAGCAGGTAATTTAGGTGTACTGTCCATTAAAATTAATGCAAAGTGTGTGTCTAAATCCCTCAGCGCTCTCAGAAAATTCTTAGCTCGAATATTGAATTTCCAAGCCAAGCAACTGGCAGGGTGGTCTCTGCATCCAGCAGACAGGGGGACAGAAATCAAGAGGAGTACTGGGTGTGCTTGGGTGGAGAGCTCTTACTCACCCGAGCAGCTTTACTGGTCGGTGGCTGCTTTTGCTGCCCCGCAGTCCTGTGGGAGGTCCCTGGGAATCCATCACTGTGCCCCTACAGGGGACAGGGCTGGGAGACTTCTGCTTCCTCTGGATTCTGAGCATTAACAGATGAGGCAAAGTAAAGAAGATGAAAAAGGAGAAACAGCGCCTTCCTTGCACGCAATATGCCATCTATCTCTTCTATCCCCACTGCTCCAGCCTGAGCTCGTGCCCCTGAGATTTGCAGTGATACACTTGCTTTTGGCCAGGGTCAATGGAGACTCAGAGTGGAAAGGGCAAACAGGAATTTTATAGCAACTCTGAGCCACCTACTCTTCATTTCTTCATTTCCAAATTTCCTAAACCCACTGCAAGGGGGGAGGAACAGCACCAGACTTCTTGTAAGTGCCATATCACTATGTGGGACAGGAGTGATGCGCTCGGAAAGGTGCTTAGTGCAGCTTTGGGAGATCACTCTGTCTCTGTCAGCATGACAGATAACAGCCTCCAGACAGCCTGAACACATTAAAAATACACTTCCCTCTGCGAGCAATCCCACGCCACCGTGGCACTGCCTCGCCGAGGGGAGCAGGGAATGCTGTGCCGCTGGGAGAGCTCTACAAGCAGCTGCCTTTCTTCAGCTCTGCTTTTCACTATTGTTCCTTCCTGACAATTTTGCCACCCTTGATAAAAACCCGAGTGAGAGGTAAAAATGAAATGAGCTCTCTCTGACGTGTGCATACATATTTAAGCATTTCTGTCACTGTGTGTTAGAGTCGCAGGGGCTTTAATGATGATGCTTAGCTCCTTGCTTCTTGCACGGCATCAGGTAATAATATTAGGCTATAAGGTTTCAGGAGCTAAACAAATCTCCCCTTTCTTACCGTTTCATATTGGCCATTAAACTTACGTTATCATCAGAATCACAGCAAAACAGAGCGGGCTCTGTAATTCTGTAAGGAAATGAGGCTGACAGCGTCAGAAAAAAATACACATCGTTAACAGAGCCCTGCTCGTAACACAGCTCTGCAACACACAGCTCAGTGAATATTCATGCTCCATTTTAGAGGGATGCTAAGCTTAAATTTTGAAATTGCAACTGCATCAACAGTTCTTGGGCTTTCTGGGATCAGAGTACCAAGGAAAAATAGCAATTCTCAGTGTCGTTCAGGGTACCTCGCTCTCAGTAAACGAGACAGAGGCGAGTTTCTCTGCAGAGGAGAAATGCAGGTGGAGCTGTATTTGAAAAGTGGATTTTGAATATTATGATCCTAGGTTCATCATCAGAGGACAGAGCAGATGGTGAAGGCTCAAAATACAGTCTCATCCCTATGCAAAGGGATTTCTACAAATGCATATTAACTTTTATTGGAAGTTTCCATACACATGTAAATCCCTCTGTACTGGACTGAGCATATCTTTTAATGCAAAGCACTTATGTGCATTACAATAAATAGCAAGAATAGCTAATAGTCCTTGCAGTTAGAAACGATTTGGTCTGCTGGTACTTTGAACATAAAGCAGGAATTTTATATGTTCTATCTTTTATTTAACAACACCTTTCATGTCAGCAACACCTTCCCAGATACAAATAGGAAAGTCCAGTTATACGTATGTCAGTGAGCCTCAAATAAAATTTTAATGTTCAGGATGCAATTTGAAGGCATTGGTCTGCTTAAATGTAGTTCATAACTGTGCTAACATCTTATGGAAGGGCATGTTTATATTTTCTGTAGTAGAATTTTTTTAAAAAGTCTGTAAAACTTAAAAACATCACTGCAGTTCCAGGTGAAAAAGGTCTAAGACACCTTTCAAAACCAGTTGTGTGACCCCCTCAAGCAATGATTCTCTGTCTCAAGAGAAGTCTGTCCTGGAGGGAAAACTAACAAATCAAAACTCCAGAGGTAAAATATTTAAACATCTGTTCTGAGCAGAGTGTTTCATAGTCTTCTAGAAACTAGGAGGTGTTTTTATTGGAGTGTGCCCAGTAGTACTCCAATAAAATTACATATTTTCCTCATTTATTCATTCCATTTTTTGTTGTTGTTGTTCCAAACAGCATTTAGTTACCATTCACTGTACTGCAGAATTTTGCTACGTTGGAATGAATTGAACTATCCTGGAGAATTCGCCCGAAATTCGGCATTAAATCTATGCCCAAACTGAACTCAGAAAATCCAAATCACTGAAATTATCTAGAATGCTTTATACTTGACTTTTCTTGGAAACAGGACCGGTAAATATATTTTGCACATGAATTTTGTGTTAGTTTATTGGTGCTGCTTATCCTCGAGCTCCCGTCAGCAGTGTCCCTGGACAGAGCTCAGCAAATTCACCTGCCAAACGTACCAAGCCTGCTGAGGCTGTTTATCAGAATTGTTTTGCTTGGAGCTCCCTTTCTCTCCTGCCTGACTACTGAATTTCAGGAACCCAAGACGAGTAGAAATTACAGGAACAATGATTTTTCTCTCCATTATTCTTGTCAGAAGACAAAGACCTGGCCTCATCTTTCAGGAAAGAATTTGCCTCCAAGTGAATTCATAACACTGAAACAGAAAAAGGGGCTTTTTTTTGTCATGGGAAAAGCCTGCAAGCAATTCAGCTTCTTCCAGTAGCACTATAATTACCTCATTGCAGGGGGGAGAAGGAAGTGCAGCCCCATCACCCCCAACACAAAGAAAAAGCTCAATCCCTCCAGAAAGCTATTAATTACAAAGCAAATAAGTGTATTAAAATGCCATCATATTTGCCCTGAAGAAAATTGCAAGGCACAAATTTAGTATAAAGTCTACTGGCAACCCACAGGTTTCCTGTCAATAAATGGAAACCAACCCTGTTGATTTCAATGTAGCTTCATGAACTTAATAAAATCGTTGAGTCTTCTGATGAGTTAAGGTTCTTGCAGTTCTTCCCTTTCCTTTTTTCTCCTCTGCTGTTGGAAAGAGGACAGATGGACCCCTGGCTGAATGGACACACCTTCAAAGAGAGCAGACATTTCACTAAGGCAGAAAGTTATTTTTGTCCTTTGCTACAGAAAAACTGAGCTAAAGTCTGACTTTTTCGTGTAATAAAGCTACAAATTCAGTATCACTGACTGCTGGCTTGTGAGTGTGTGAGTGTGCATGAATAAAATAAAGTGCAAACCTCTGTCTCAGTCTAAAGGAGGAAAGGGGTGCAAAGGGAGGGTCATTGCAAAGCTGTGCAGAACACGGGGAAGTCAGCCAAAGTGCCCTTTCAGAAATGGCAGTCTTCCCAGCCTTAAAGTCTTTTGTGAAAAATAAAATATTCTATTACATTATTTTCCAATTTCAGCTGTCTCCCTCGCTGGGCTCCAGGGTGGTATATTTCCAAAAGTTCAGGAGTATTTTGCTGCTCACCATCTGCCTCAATAGCTGGACATATTGGACATCAACACCAGGACCAAACATCTGTGGCCCAAGGGCACCAAGCAGCCACCAGTGTTGTTCCAGTGGGGATATCCATGCTCCAAATATCTGCAACCTCATTGATCACAGCATTATGGGCACGCAAAAATAAACTTCCCTTCCTCACTCAGTCCCCTTCCTTCTCAGTTAACATCACCACACAACTGACTTGTCAAGTTAGAATGTGTTTGGGTTTAATGGAAAATGCTTCGCTGTACCCTGAATTTGTGGAAATGTGCAGAGGGGGTTTCCTGGCAGTCTCTTTGGGGCCATGTATCACTCTGCAGTTAGTCCCCACACACATGGCACTTGAACAGCCCTTTCTGGTAGTTCAGGCTCCTTCTCATGGAATCACTTTTTATTAAAGAGGAGAAACATTTCAGCATAAGGCTGCTAGAAGCGGCCAACCAACTCTGCATTTGGCTTAAACAGGCTCATGCAGAAGCCTGAAGTACTACAAACCTCCTGCACTGGGCAGGCAATGCCTTACACACCATAGGAAAAGCTTTTGGGAAGGTTAAACCATGTAACCTCAGAGATTCCCCTCAAAAATACACATTAATGTTCAAAGGGACACTGATAAATGTTCAGAAATATCTACTTTGCAAGTCTCATCCTAGGACTTTATGTCCTGCTAATCCAGAGGTTAATTTAGAATCAGGCTTGATCAGACCGATATATCTTATGGCAAATGCTAAGCAGTAAAAAAACCAAACTCAACAAATTAAAATCATGATTCTTAAGAATAGCAGAGCTGAACTGAAAGCTGTGAAATTTAGAAAATATTTCAAAATTTCTGTTTTCTCAGTTTGCATATTTTATTGTGAGACCTGATGGGACAAACCTTTAAACTACACAGGTTAGGCTCCAGGCTGCTTTATCCAGACAATATGATTTTAGAGCAATTATCCTGAAAATATTTTGGCATAAAATCCCAGTGTGCTTCACGGCAACTTCCTGCTCTTCTCAAAGTAAATAAACAAATTATCTGCATCTGGAGTAAAGCAGATAAAACATCTGAACTCTAGGTGTTGCTGTCACACAATTTCTTTGCTATGAATTCCCTGAATTCCAAGCTATTTGCTCAAACCTCTCTTTGTTGGCTTTCTGCATGGCAAACTGGACCTCTGCACGTTGATTCTGCTCCTGCCCACACCAGAAATGGGCCATTCACACACATCTACAGAGGCAAACAGAAAAACCATGACCCACTGTGACCAGGACAGAAAGGGATGCCTCTGCTTCAGCTTGAGCTGGAATAACATCCCTGATTTTCGTGCAGCCGAGAAGGAGGGGAAAACAAAAGTTGACATTGTGGCACCCATAATTAAACTGAAATTTCCCATTGTTTGATTTCAGTCTCTCTCTAGAGTGTAGAGCCCCAGAAAACCCCACCCTGGGAGAGTTGTACACGTGTTAATCGGCTATGTCACCCTGGGAAGGATCTTCTCTCCCCTTGTTCGGCAAATCCGTGTTGGGGAAGGAGCTCCCAGGTGGCAGATACACATCTCTCTCCATTTCAGGCTCTACATTGGTTTGCACCATGGGAAGAGCTGGCCCTGTAGAGTTGCCTGCACATGGCTCAGAGCAGGAGGAACGTGATGGATTCAGGCCTGTGCACAGCAGCAGCACAGAAAATCTGTATCCATTTGCAGCTGTTGTCGGAGGAGTCTAACCACGAGATTTGAGTAACTGATGCAGGGACAGCGTGGGGAAAGGGCTGGTATTTTCAGGTCAACTAGAAGCTATTGTGTTTGGAAGTGAGAGGAAAAAACTGTTCGCATTGCTTTTATGAAACGTGTAATTTTCCATCTCCCTTGCCATGCCTTAAGAGCTTAATTGGACACAGTTGATGCAGACACAAGCCCAGCTCCCATCTCAGGCTCCTATTTCCAAAGGTCACAGATTTCACGCTGATCCTCTGCATTATGCTATCGTTTCCACGAGAACCTGAGGAGAGGAACATTAATTGCCTGTGACTGTAATTGGCTTCATGATGGTTGTCAGGCCAGTGGCTGGGAACACACACCCCAGAACAGCTGTCAAACATGTAACCTGGCAGAAAGTCACCGAGTGTCAGGAGTGTGCTCTGAGCAGGACTGACATTTCCTGTGCCCTCCGAGGCTCTGCAATGAAGACAGATCTCTTGACATAATGATTCTCAAAAGGGACTAATTTGAATTAGTTTCAGCTGGTGCAAGGTGAAGATGCAAACATGAGCAGCCTGTTGGCAGCAAGTTCATCTCAAATCCCCAAAGAGAAACGTGCTCTCCCAGACCTCTGTGTATTCAGGCCGTGACGAGATCGCTGTGGTTTCACTGACACAGCACTGACAATCCTGGTGCAGGGCTGGTTCAAAAAAGCCAAGATCAAAGCAGAAAACCAAAGCACAGTGAGCAGGTACACATGGTCTAATTGGCATTAATATCAGATCTGGTTTCTCTCTGCGAAGTCAAAACCAGTCCCTCCTTTGAGCCACGTACAGCAACTCAGATCAGCCAAAATATCGTCAGACAAAAGTTGTGTTCTCTGTGTTCCCACCAGAAATACCAGGACTGATCTCCAAGGCCACTGAGAAACAGCTCTCCTTGATGTAATATGCACCAGAGCAGAGAGGTTTGAGTGGGATTTTTAGATCTCTGTGCTCCAAAAGAAATTGCCTTTTCTCCCTCCTGGACAAGTCTCCAGTTTGCCTTTAGCCTGATGGGATCCCTGCCCTGGATCACCACAGTGATGAAAAAGTGAATTCAGAATGGAACACTTAGCAAAAACCCTTATTTCCTGAAGCCCAGCATATAGGAAACTGGTAAAAACCCTGTTAACAAAATGATTAAGTAAGACCTAATGGCCTAAAAGACTTTGAAGGTTGCGTATCTGTGTGTGGTCATGGATTTAAACAATTTGCTGCATATTTCTACTGCAAAATGTAAGATGATAATCAGATGAAACTCCTCTCAACACCATAATTATCTATCTCAAGTATCAAGCACGCAGGCACCATTTCAGATTAGAATTATAGTTTCACCTAATTATAGAACACAGAAAAATACATGTATCCAAATGTTGGCTACAGCTATACTTATTTATGGGTAAAAATGAACTTACCCCTTCAGACACCTACATATTTACACAACTGTAGGAGAGAAAATGCACACGCTGAACACACACCATGAACACACGTGCACTCCTGAAGACAGATGCTTCTAGTAATGCAGCATTAGAACATGAGAAATACAGCAGGACTGGAACATGCTTTCCTCCTGAGTCCCACATATTGGGTTGTGCAAGAAAAATCCAGCCCAAGGGTCCCATATGTTTCTTACAGTGGCACAAAGACCCTTCCCTGAGTGTGCAGAGCGTGGCTGGAGCAGCCTACTCTAATCAGTGCCACAGCTGCTCAGGAAGGGAACAGGTAGGACTGAGCTTGCTATTTACCTCAGGAAAATTAATCTTAATTATAGCAACTCATTCGCGGCATTAATGTGAAATACACTGTAAGGCTGAATGTAAATCACAAATTCGACTCGGTTTATACCTGCAGCAGCTCTTTTCCACACGGTTAGGGAAGGTGCTGTAAAAGCACCACGGAAATGCCTCAAGCCTTTTCTCTCAGCTGTAGGAGCAGGAAGATCCAGAGTTAACCAGGAAATACACTCTTGGGCAGGGCTGGGGAACTTGGTAGCACACCAAGGAAAGCCAACACAAAGACTCCCCAGGCTGCAGATGAGGCCATGCATATGTTGCTTTGCCATTTGGACCTGGCTTCAAATTGTGAAGCTGGAAAACAGAAAAAAAAGAACAGCAGAGCCCTGACAGTGACCTCTCTGTGAACCCGAATTGGGTAGCACTTTGCTCCCTCCCACAAGTTAATTCATATTTCTGTGCTGACTGTAATGCTGTGTACTGGCCCCAACAAGAATTAAATTAAATATTTATACTTTTATGATGAGATACTTTGTTACCCTATAAAACTTGCACATATGGAACTCTATTAATTTATGCTAATTCCTTATTTCTCTAGAAGAGCCTTTCTCCTCATTAGCATTTGATCGTTTAATACAACTTTACAGCACACACTAAATTGAAGCCCATAATCTTTTGTAATTGAGGCTTTGTGTGAATTCATTGTCATTTTTCAAAACAAAACAAAAAAAAAAAGAGGGGGCAGGGAGATGAGTGTGGCAGCATTGCCTTTGCGTGCCTGGGAGCAGGATTGGCTCTGCAGGGCTCTGCTGGCAGTGCCAGCTGCAGGGAGCACAACTCATTCAGGAGGCTGGACCTGCCCTTCTTTGTGTTGAGGAAGCATTTTGTGCTGACCTCAGGGAGAGAAGAGCCAGTCCTCTGGCGTGCTGCCAATGCCTGCCAGCTGGGCCCCAGGATGGGCATAGGAAAAGAAAATAGAGATGGGAATTAGAGCCCACAAGAGAAGCCCTGCAGCAGGGAGTGTCCAGCTCGCCCTATCCAAGGGACCCTCCGTCTTGCCTTTGCCTCCTGCTGGATCTTTCCGTTGTCTTCCTGACACCATGTTTGGAAATGGTGTTATTGGGGAGGAAACTAGACCTGGTACTGATGCCTTAGGGTTTTAGCTTTTATATTTTTCATATATTTGTAATCCTGCAATTCTTTAGTGTGTAACTCTGAGCTCCACACAGAGTGTTAGCTACTCCTTTTCCCATTTTGGTCAGACACAGCAATTCCTCTCTAGGCTTGGGAATCAAGGACACCTCACTGCCTCAGGTCCTGAGAAATGGAAACAAAAGTGAGATGGGGGGAGCAAACTTGGGATAAATGACTCCATTACCTGAAGCTGTAATTGAGCAATTAACCCCCAATATGCAAATGGACCAAACTTATAAAAGTATGAAGACCCGTGACCCACGGTCCATTTTTGGGTGTAGCCCCTGGGAGGGCTTCATCTGCCCAAAATGTACCTGAAGGCCCTTCAATAAATATAACTGCTTTTTATTCCCTTAATTTTGCCTGGCGTCCATTTTTAGGTAGTCCCAAAAGACAACAGTATTCCTGGGCAGGAAATTAGTGTTTCTTCCCTTGCCATAACATTCCTTTTCCTTGTCCAGTGGCCCAAATTCACTTTTGCTTAGCCACAAGTTTAAATGAATTAACCAAATAACATTGCTAGTGCAGATCTGTCCCCCTTGCTGGGACTGATCTCTGCCCTGGTGCAACTTCCCAGGCTCATCTGTGGGACTTCTCTAATTAGGAAGTTTGCTCCAGGCTCATCCATGCCTCTAAGCTCTAAATCAGAAATAAACCAAAATATTTCCCATTTCAGGAAAGGAAGACAACAATGTTTTTGTCTTTCAATACCTGGCCTCAAACAGGAACCAGCAGGGAAGAGTGGGATGCAATGCTGAGTTTCACATTGCTCTATCTTCCCTTTGTCCCGCCTTGCCAGTATCAGCTGGGGGTTTTCAGCACATTGAAGAGACAACTGGCCAGCTGCTGGATTTTTCTAGCAGCACTACAAAAAAAGTCTTGAAATTTCAAACACTACAACAAAAATATATGACGTACACATTTATATATCATATATATATTAAATATGTGTCAAATTTCTGTCATCAGACACGAAGAAACAGCTTAGTGCCTCTGGAAATACTGGCTTTGTTTCTTGCAGCACTGTTTACCTGTTTTCCAGGATACTAGAAGAAATGCATCATTGCAACAATTCAATTGGTATTTTTAGGTGTTTCAGTGCTTCTGTGTGTCTTACACACAGCGAAACGAGGGTCAGTTTTACCTTGAGGAGTTCTCTATATTGTTTTTCATGACAAGAGGAACTCACACATGCTCATGTCCAGCTATCATTGGACTTGAACTGATAGGATTGGAAGTGCCAGTGTTTAAACAGAGCCTAGGAACAGGTTTCAAAATGCAGGCTGCCTGACTTTACTAATGAGGATACTCTCATTCAGCCTAGGAGCTTCTGATACACTTACTTCAAAATTATTTTGGGTTTTAATTGTAAGAGTTGTCAAGTAACTGCAGGTTGCAGTCTGGGTTTATACATCCTTGACATTTGCAGCTGCAGGGTTTAGGGAAAGGCACTCAGCTTCCACCAGAGCAGCTGAGTGATAGTTCAAAGCTAGAGCAGAAATCATCCAGCTGTGGAAGATTAATAATTGCAATGTGCAGAGGCCTCACTTCATCTTTGGGGAGGAGTTCATGAGCACTCCCTTAAATGTATCCTGAGGGTTGCACGGAGTGAAGCGCTGCACTGGGTGCTCTCATCTGTTCTCAGGGACACACTGGCAAAGGCATAAACAATGAAAAAGCTAAAAATATCCATTGCCCCAGTTACAGGAAACACCTGCAGCCAGCAGAGCACTTAAAACTCATTTAAGTCTCATTGAGTTTGGGGAGAGTTAAAAACCTGGCCACTGGCTGTTCTTGAGTCAAGGTGTCAAAGACAACATTACTTGGATTTTTTTTGTGGACATAAAGCAGCGACTTCAGCACCAACTGCTGTAGCCTGAGCAAATACATGGTATCAGCAACTTGCAATCAAAAAGACTCCACGTTTTATAGTTTAAAAAAAGACTTCCTATTTAAATGCCATCTGCCTGCGCTGCTGTTTATTTAAATTGTCAGTTAATCAATGAAATGTAGTTGAGCTAGGAGCACATCACAGCAAATCAGTGTAATCACCTTCATCTTCATTTTACTTTAACTGGACTCATCTCTCCATTCTGCGCCTGACCAGAGGCAAGTCAGAAGTGAAAACCAAGAAGTATCTTTTACCAAATGGAGTGATATATCTGTGTTGATCCAGCTCCTCCTTTTGTGGGAGCACACCTTTATGTTCTAAAACACTCACATCCACCATCTTTTTTCCTAGGGCAACGAGAGGAAGAGATTGGATTACTCACCTAGAAATTAACAGCACAGCCTAAATCTTGTCGAAATCCTTTATCAAATAGCTTTTCACATTTCCTTTACACCTGGCTCAAGGCAGGAACCAACTGTACCAACGAGCAGCAAAATGCACTCGTGTCTCTGTGGAGGTGACAGCCACCTAATGAAGGCAGTTTGCCTCAAATCAGTTACACCATCATTTCACTGACCATAAAATGACATAGTAAGTGCCTCTTAAAGACAGTTACCACATGGTTATTGCTGCTTTCCAAATTAGATTGTCATCACGAGTGTTCAGGAGTGAAAGATACAGGTAGGGAACCCGTTAAATCCTTAGCCCTGGCAGGTCAGAGCTCCCAATGGTTATTCATTTTGCATTAGCAGGAAACATCAGAACATCTCAGCTCCCCACACCACGAGGTAAATTATTCCTGGAGCACTGTACTTGGTAGCCTCAAGTTCAATTACCTTGTAATCTGCAGGTGATGTTATTGCTCTGTGGTTACACGATTTTTTTCCATACCTATTTATATAACCTATTAAAAAAAAGTGACATTGGAGTGAATTTCTATAAATTGGACCCAGGCACACAGTTCTCCTAATGTTTGAAAAAGTGAGATTCTGCTCTCGGTGAGGATCTGCTGGCTAATCCTGTATGCTGTTTCAGGAGTGAAACACTGACTCATGTCTCAGCAAGGCACAATGCTTTTTAGATAAAGCCAAAATATTGATGCCAAGGTGAATTTCAGTTTTAAGCACAGATAGCTGCTCCCAGCTCAGCTTGGGTAGTATCCCCAGCTGGAGATAATCCAGAACAAGTTTATCTCAAAAGATACATGCAGATTATGAGTTTGACTTCTTTATCAGTATCTTTTGTGGTGTTTCCTTACATTCAGCATATTCAGCCCTAAGTAACAACAGACACAGGCTGTTTGGTGGGTGAGAGCTAAAGTCCAAGCATAGAAAGGTGCTCAAGTGCTGCATCCTTCTTTGTTCAAAAATAGCCCTCTCATCAAAAGTTTTCCACAAAAGAAGAGTCCAATACATGGATTTTGTGCCAAAGACTCTATGGGTTTATTCATAGGAGAAAAGTGTGTCCCTCATTACCATCCAGAGGCACATTCCATCACTGTGGACAGCAGCTGAGCTGCAGCCAGAGATCTGTCCCTCTGACTGGAGTGGAACATTTGACATATATAGATATCATTTTTAAAGTTTTTTTCCCCCCAAAACTGTAAGAAATTACTGTAACTGTCTCTGCTGGCCACTTCTGTATTGTATTTTACCTTATAAATATTTTATAGGTTTTCCTAATTTAAAACCCACAGTGATATTAACCTTTGCAACAAAGAATGCATTGACTTCTTTGCTGCACAGTACTTGATTAATGTTAAAGCAACCCATTGTTTTCTACTTCTGGAGTACCTCAGTGTGTTAGTAAATCGTGTGTAATTTCTTACTACGTTAGGGAAGAAGCATACATATATTTTCATTGCAGGCAGCATCTTTAAATTTTTCTTTATCTTGAAAGCACTATTAGGTTTTCCAACTAAATATTACAAATCTGTGCAAGTATATATTTTTAATATTTTGACCATTTATCTGGTTAAGGGAGGAAGGAATATTTGCTGTGCCCTAGAATTTTAACGATGAAATTTTGATCCAGAAGAGACATTAATTACAAGCAGTTAGTAGTGAAGTTAAGTATCTTACTCTTATAACACCTGGTTTATAGAAATATCTAGTTCCTGTGCTGGAGCAAACTCTATAGGAGGCATGTGAGCTTTCACTTGTGCATTGCACTTTCTGGTACAAATATTTTTTTGGCTGACAGATCCAAGTGCCTAACAGATTTTATCCCCCGGTTTGCTTTGTGGCCCTTTGGATTACAAACATCACAAGCATTGATGTGATCTGCTCAGCAGTACTTTGAGCAGCAAGTAACTCACAGGGTTTGTTTCAGATGAAGCAGGGAGTGGTAGGATGTGATTCTCCTCACAACTATGAACAGGGTTTTTTCCCTTCCCTCCTCACCCTATTTCCCCACTCCTTTCTGAATCAGCAATAAACACCAGATGCCCTTTGCAATATGAAAAAGGGATGTACTTCTCTAAACAGAATTTCTGAAAACCAGATAAATTGGATGCTTCCAAGCAGTTCTGCTTAGGGAAATGAGTGGCTGTTCTTTTTTTTTACCTGAGAAGCTTCAATAAAGAGTGGAACTTTGCACACCTGAGGGAATAAATATGAAGCAACTACAGCAGAATATGCAGAGGTGGAATCCACAGTCGGGACTTCCTGGGTAAAAAGACAACAAACATTTTTCCTCTGTTCAGCTGAGGGGGTCTCACTGCTCTTGATATAACCAAGGGAAGCTTTCCCACTGTGTGCAAAAAACTCCAGGGTTTCATCTTTTGCAAGAAGAAGTAGTAGATTAACAGGAAAATCTTTTTCCAGACTGATGCAGACTTGTTTCAGGTGCTTGCTAATTGACAAAGCAAGCCTCAAGAGCCATCTAGAGGTCGTTTGGCAAGACTCATTTTTATTATTTTAAGACCATGGCTTTTCCATGTCAGAAACAAACCCTTAGTTCTTCCAGGTTTTGCCCCTATGTGCAGCATGGTAAATCAGAAAAACCTCTAGTTATATCACTTGAACCTCAGCAGTGTAGACCTGGTATCAGAGTAACCTTCCCCTTCACCCACAATGCAGCTCTTTTATTAATGAGAGGCTGCATTCCCGTGGACAAGAAAAAAAGTATTACAGGAGGTGCTACGTGAGGCAGAAAGCATCTGGCATGAGAACTGTGCTCTTGTGAGCTCCAGACACACTCCAGGGGAAACAAGGACCCAGGAAGGGGATAAGCAGATTGTGCCAAACTGGGATTTGCTTAATGATGACGCTTTTGCAGCCCTGATGGTATTTTCTGACCTGTTCTGGCTTGCCCTTAAATCTGTGTCGAATCAAACCAAAATCAATATCCTGCTCTGAACTGGGGCCACGGTTTGCAGAAGGATGGCAAGAGAGAGAGGTTTGAGTGGGATCTGTGAGCTCACTCCAATGATTTACAGATAACCAAAATGTGCCAGCCTTCAGACAGATTCCTTTCTGGGGGAATCATGAGAGACTTGTTTCTGATGTCCCTGCATGGCTTAGAAAGAAAGGAGAGAACAGGGTTTTGCAGACAAGGTGATGGGAACAGTCCTTCCGTTCTAGCAGATGTTCGTTTCAGTTTGCAGCTCCAGTCTTTGGTGGACTGTGTTTTATTCAGATTTCAAGACATCTTCCTACACAAGGGGTTTTTAGAGGGAGCAATGGAGATAATTTTCTGTATTGAGTTTAAATTTCTATTTGTCAGAAAAGAACAAGTATGACCTTTCCCTAAATCAGACTGAAACTACTTCCTGGCACCCTTTATTCTTCAGACAGGAATCCAGTGAAGTTCTGCTTGTGTAAGTTGCTTTGATGTTATTACACCTTGTGTTTATCTCAACAAAAAACTTGGACTTGGAGGTCTAAATATACTTTGCCAAATCAAAACTGTATCAACATGATAAATACAACTATGCTTATTAAAATCCTTCTGAGTAGGAAGCACATTTTTATACAGAAACAAACACAGCAGGAATGTTATGTATTCACCTTAGGTTAAAACATGTACCCTGGATTTAGAGGAATCTCTTCGATATTTCCTGTGTAATTAATCTGCTGGAGAAAGTACTTGAATGCGGGAGTAAACGGACTTCACACGATCCAGTATGAATCCAGCAGAAGCCCCTTTATTGCCCCCAAGCACCCTTATTATACACTGTGCTCCCCTGTCCAGGCGTCCACACATTACATGATTGGCAAAGCAATATACACACACGCAACATGGAATGATTTAATTGGATCTCTCGCTCTGTTCGCCCGGCTACCATGCGCCTAAACACAAATCATCAGACAGTTTTCTATCTTAGTTTATGTTTTTCTTCGGCTGCTGTCCCTCTCCTTGAAGCAACAGCATTCTCTCGCTGTGTACGTTTTCTACGTGCTCTGTTCACTTGTCCTTATGGCTGGTGCACAGTGTGTCCATTTTCTTGCAAAAACTCTGTCTCCACACTTGAATGCCAGACTGGAGCACAGACAGAAACACAAAGGGGATGAAGTGCTGATGTAGCACCAGCAAAACGGAGCCCACGAAGCTCTCCAGAGCCACACAGATACAGAAATTGCCTGCTCCAGGGAAAGGAGATTCCTGCAAATTTGGCTTATTTGAATTTTCCACCTAGGCTGAGTTTCTTGGAGAACAAGAATGCAGCGAGCGGCAAAAGAGATTTAATTTCAGGATATTAAAGCCTCCTAAAATGTTTCTGAAGCGATAACCCAGGCAGATGCCTAGTGGTCTCCAGGGGCTGCCCTGGGCAGGCGGGCACAGGCACCTGTGAGCTCCGTACAGACCCAGCCCAGGCACGGCTCCACTCCTGCATTAGGCACAACTCCACACGCCCCAGATGTGCTGGAGAGGGGAACTCGTGCAGATGCTGCTGGGTGATGGCAGGGGCTCCTCGAATCCTGGGAGAGGCAACGAGAGGTTTTATCAATACCTGTTATGAATGAGCTGAAGTGAAATGTTTCCATAAGGGATTTCTGCCTTCAAGATGCATAAACTGGCTCGATCAAAATGCTGAAGGGAGAAAGAGACAACAAAGATAAAGACTTCAGGGGGGCTGCTGTTCGGTTTATGCCAGATATTCCAGCCGTGACTCTGAGTGTCAATGAGAACAGACAAATAGAAAGGTGAAAACTGAAAATCACAGCTAAAGTGTTTCTCCAGCAGAGATGTATTTCTCTGTACGTCTGAATTCAGAACACTGGACGTGAAAAATAAGATTTAAGGGTTCTAAACTTTAGAGAAACAATTGCACAAGAAAATGTGTTCTTGCAAAAGGTGCCAAAACACAAGCTGTCTATAATGCAGCAGCCATATAATTAACAAAAAGGAACGAGCAAAATATGAGAAACACAACATATATAAATAGAACATAGGAAAAAACCACATGTGTATACACACACACATATATATGCACTATGAATATGAGGACAGCATCTGCTGGTAGCTCAGCTATGCTGCACAGTAGAAACTGCAACATGCAATCGATCAAATTGGTGAAATCAAAATAATGTAAATTGTTTTAACAATGTTTGTCTTATAAACTATGGCCAGGCCTGGCCCATGGAGAAAGGCAGGGCTCTCACTAGGAGTATAGGCTGGGTTCTAGGTGTAATATAAACATGGTTAGGTGAATATTGATAAATCTCTGACTTTTTCTTAGTGATTCAGAGCCTAGAACTGTATAAACTTCAAGTCAGTACTAACAAGAGCTCAGAAGAGCAGACTATCCAATTAATCAGTGATTCTGCCTAAAATTGTACAATGGTCTTTTGTAAAATGCAGTTTTAAACAGTCTTTCCTTAACATGATAAAATAAACAGTGATGATCCTCTGACAGAAAGCACACAGGTAATGCTTCAGACCATTCTTAGCATTTAGCACCTTTAAATGAAGTTGCAGATTCAAACTCAACATAAAACTCTAATAAAACATCACAAATCAAGCATATTTGTCTAAGAAAAAATTTGGTCGTTTCCTCATTTGCCTACTTAGATGGATTTAATAGATATATTCTTCACTGAAAAGAAAAGAACAATGATGCAAACCCCCAAGCCTGTGAAACTCCAGGCCTTAATGGCTAAATCATTATGGGGTCTTTACTCCACATCCTCACAGTAACCATGCCTTCAGATGACATCCAACTCCCTCCACTGAGAATAAGCAAGATGAAAAAAAAAAAAGAAAAAAGACATTAGTAGGTAATAAATTATTGAGAACAAACCAAACTAGCAAGTAAACAGCACGTCTTTTTAAAAGCCAGTTTTTGATGCCTTTTGAAGGCTTGAGAATGAGCTAAGCTAAGTTGCCCACAGTCTATTACATGTCTGATTGCTTCTGACAGGGGGCAACGCTTCACACAAAGAGCATAAAACACTCTTAAACATCAGAGAAAAGCAAGAAAGAAACGCAGATAAGAGATTAAAAGGAACGTCTTGGGCTGGATGTTTGCTTCCCTTTAGTGAACTCACATCTGTCTGCAGCATGATCTAGGAGTGATGAGGTCAGTGTTTGTATTTCAGAGTAAAATCAGGCTCTTTTCTCACCCAGGGATCAGTGTTATCATTCCCAAGTAGTCCCACAGAAGGGAGTGACATTCCTGCAGAGTAAGGGAGCACTCAATGTGTGCAGATTGCAGGTGCATTTATGTCCAATTTCAGAGGTAACATATTCTCAAAATTATCAACACATGGGTTGGAGTTTTCCTTTGTGTGACACAATTGTAAGACATTAGTTTTTAATGTTCTTGTAACACATTTGCAGACCCACTCAGCCCCCAGAGAATACTGCGGAGTACACAACAACAGCAACATTTGTGATATATAATCAAAATCTACAGCTCTCAATTAAAAATATCCTTTAAAATCTACAGCTTTCAATTAAAAGTATCCTTTAAAATTTGCCGTGCTGCCAGCTACACTGAGCCACACACTTTACGTGATGGAGACCAGCATGTATATTTGAGAATAGCTGTAAGTAAATATAGAACCACGTCCTACCTGTAGACATTTGCTATATGATTTTGCCTCTATGTTCACAAATTACAGGCTAAGATGCAGTCCAAAGCCAGGAGAGTACTTCAGAGCTTTGTTACTTTCTTTACTTTCCATCTCTTGAAGAACAGCAGTCTAGCTGTGAGCTCAACGAGATGTTCAAATTTGAATTCTGTGTAGCTGACAGACCAGGAAAGAGGAGGAAAAAACTGCACGAGAATGAAAATTTCAGCATGTGCCAATGCATAAATGAAAAGGTGTCGTGACCCTTTCTCTAGACCATGATCTCTGTAACCCTCTGACTTTGCCATGTGAACTGAGGCTCGAACATTCCGTCTTTCCCAGCAGCATCTTTGCATGACGCCCAGTTATCCTGCTGAAGGGTTTTCATCAAATTCAGATGTTTTCATCTGCTGCTTTTCATCTGTGGCACCAGGCTGCACTGCATCAGATTGGCTTTTATCAGCTCACAGTCTTATTTGTCATGAGAGGAGACGCAGCTCAGATGTACTGAGGAAAAAGATCTGTCCAAAAACATTTATCAGGAAATGTCTGTGCTTGGAACAAAAGTATCTGAACCAAAATGGAGGGCTGAGGGTCCTTTATGATTATGGATTTTGTGGGGTGCCACACCAGGTAAGTTAAACTTGCATGATATGGATGTCCCAAATCAGTAGTTGTTGTTTTAGTTCCTGGTACACCCACACATATTTCACTGTTCATTTCAAGGCACTGTTTGCAGAATTTAACCTGTAATTTCCATACCAGCATCTGGTGATAGTATTATATGTTCCAGATCACCTATAGATTTCAACATTTTAGCACCCAAATATGAGAATTTTAACACTCAAATATGAGGATTTTGACACTCAAATATGAGGATTTTGACACCCAGATATGAGGATTTAAACACCCAAATATGAGATGGGGTCCTGCAAACGAGGATATTTATGATGCCAAATTCTTGGTTGGCACAGCTGCTGCTCCACGGACTGAGCTTCTCAGAGTAGCAACAGCCTTCCCAGCAAAGTTTGCCATTCCCCTAAACAATCAAGTCACTTCAATCAAATAATTGAAGCTATTCATGTCATTATGTTAATTAAAATACATTAATGTTTATACACTGAACCTAGAAGCAGATAAAAAAAGAATTGCATATATTAAATTCGCTTAGAAAATGAAAATTTCTTTCAAAATGTGTTTGAAAGGAGGGCACAGAGCTACTCACCAGTTTGGTTTGACACAGAGAAATATTTTCAATTTCACAAAGGAAAAAGATATTTCTGAAAATTTTGGTTAGTTAGTTCTAGTATTTTTCTTAAAAATGGAATGCATTTCACTTTGCTCTTCTTATATTTCCTTTTCTCATTTCTAGCTGGTGCTCCTTCATTTTCTATTTCAAGATTACATTCTTTTCCTGTAAAATTTAATGATTTGTTTTGATTAAACAGCCTGAAGACAAAAATACACAGCTTTGGGCAAACTGGTTATTTCAGATGAAGCCAAAATTACTTTTGTAGGTTTTTTTGTTTGTTTAGGGTTATTTTGGGGTTTTTTTTGTTGTTGTTGTTGTGTTTTGGGGAGGTTTTTTAGTTGTTGGTTTTGGTTATTTTTGGTTTTTGTTTTTGTGGGTTTTTTTTGTTTTGTTTTTTTTTTGTTTTTGCTTTTGTTTTTGTTTTTTTTCAGAAAACAAAACAACAATAAAAACCCAAACAACGTCTTCTACGTGAGTCACCCTGTTCTTCAGCTTGGCTGGCACTTCCCAAGGGTACAGGTGAGATGAGAACAAGCAAGGAAGTGAGACTTGGAACCCTTGGACTTGAATCTTGCAGGAGGACATTTATGAAATACGATGCAACGGTTCTACCTGTGGAATCTTTCAGTTCAGGTTGTTGATGTTAAAATTGGAATAGGTCCAGTTCAGACCAATATTTCTGTGTATTACATCTCCAGCTACCTCTTTGCTTCAGCTTTGAAAAGTCTCGGGGCAAGAATGCCTGACCTGCAAGTGAGACACTTCACTTCAGAAAGGTCTCCCCGGTATTCTTCCTCTGGTATTCCCTGCTATCTTCCCCTGACAGTCCCTGAATTTGCCTTTCCTTATTTTCAGCCTATTACCCCTCAGGCACAGCCAGCTGTTTTCTGCCAATGCCAGAGCACGTATGACAGGCGTAACATAATATTAAACACATTTTATCTATGGGCTGTTCTGGGCTATGTCTTCTGTGTCTGGGCTCCTTGCCAAACCTCTTGGCACATCCCTGCCTTTTGCAGCATCCAGAATGAATTGATGACTGAGACAACTTATATGATGGAGTAAAGTACCCTTACTGGAAGTGACAACTGTGTTCAGGTCTAAAAACTGGTGAGTTAGTTAAAAATCAATTTTCCCTATTAGCCAATCAATAAACTAAAGGCAGCTTAGAGGTCATTGGAGCAAAATTGTCTCCCCTGAGTCGTGAGCTGAGATCACAAACAGTCCAGTAACCAAAGCTCTCCACCCTCCCAGTGCTGTAGAGCTCACGGTGCAAACACCCCTCTTGTCTATAAAAACACAGCAAACATGGCAACAGTGCCCTGGGATTCCAAGTGAACAATCCTGGAAAGCATTGCACAGAAAAGATTTTTATCCCTTTTTTTGGTCTCTGACACTGCTTTCCGCTTTGCTTGAAACACTCTTTACCTGGTGCCTTCTTTTCATGATCATCCTGGTTTTAGCCAGGTCAGGTATGACTGATAACATGATAGAAAAAAAGACAAAACCAAGGGAGGGATAAACCCAGAGACATTCTGAGCAGAGCACTCTCGGTGGGTGGAGTTCATGTAAAACATGGAAATCTCTGCACAAAGTTGAATTGGAGGTTTTGGCTTTAAAACCATTGCAGACTTGAGAAAGGTGCTGAATATCTCTACAGAAAAGCCACAAAGACACATTTTCCACTGACATGCTGTATTGCTGTATCTAGAATATTCTGAACGTGCACTACAGTGTAATTTATTTGCTTATTTCACATATTTTTACAATATGGAGACTAAATACTAAAGTATTTAATGAATGGGGATCTGGCCTAAGCTTCTGACCCACATGGGGCCTTCTAGAGGTTTTTGTGGTTGGATTTACTCTGTTCCTTGAGCATCTCATAATCACAGAATCCCAGAATTTACAGCTTCAGAATAGCTGTAAACCCATGAAATATCCAGTTAACCTCATTTAGGTTAGGGCACAGGTAGGCAAATTACTTCCATGAGCAGACTTTATCCTTTCATTTTATTCTTCATGTCCTGTTACTGTAGCTAGGGGAGGGGCAATGTCCCAGGTACAAGTAAAGGAACAAATCTTTGTAAGGCACAGGAGTAAAAAGTGAAATTTCTGTTCACACAATCACCCCTGAAGGAAGGTACTCCTGTCACACCTGGAGAGGTCAGCTTCCTTCACTGGGTATAGAATATTTTTTCATCTTTTGTTTTGGACACCCACAGAATAATTGAGGGGAAAATGGTCCCGTGGGAATTGGTCTTGAACACTGCTAAAAAATTACACCAACTGCAGCAAACACTCGAGCTGCATGAAGATGAATGGAGGGGAAAAAATGTCTAATATTCCCTGAAAGTTTTCTGAGGTTTTTACGGAGAAATTCAAGCCCATGTATCTGCTAAAATATCCATTGTTGTGAGTAGTTCACCTCACGGAGAACTTCAAATGCTCTTTTTATTTTGTGACAGGGCAGAAGTATTCACACCCATCAGGTTTATACACGGATGTAATAAATTGCTACTTTTCTGACATAACTCCATCACTGTAAAAATGCTCCATTAAATGTCTGGTAATAACATTTTATAGAAGTTTTATTGAAAAAACAAGTTTCTCTAAGCCAAACTGCACACAGCATACTGGTAAAAATGGGAAATAAAATGTTCATGCAATGGAAATATGTTCAAACCAGAAAACACTGGTGTAGAAAACATAGAGAAGAGCTCAGTAAATCAGTTGGATCCAGGCTATAAAAATCTAGTGGTAATCAAGAAAAGCTGGTTCAGGTGGTTGGCTGGAATGATATCAGGGAGATTGGCACCAGGAAAATGACCTTTGGTGCTCTTGCTCCTTGAAAGCTGTGCTCCCTTCTCACAATTTACTCTGTCAGTAGCTCAGCTCCCAGAGGATCTCTGGCAGTATTTTTTTAAAAGCATTTTTGTATGACTTTTCTTAGCAAAAATTTATCTCTAGCCCACCAAAATTCTTCCACTGAAAGTAGACTGGAAATATTTTGTCTCTTTGAATTGTAAAAATGTTTTGCTTTTAGAGAAAAAGCTCCATGTTTTCCACAGGGAAAAACAAACCTATTTTCTAGACAGCTATCTCCCATCAGCTGTCTCCTCAGCAGGCCTCCCACCCTCCTGGGAACTGAGCTATAGGGAAGACATCAAAGCAGACAGACCCGGTTGTAGGAATTGGCTTTGGTATCTTCTCTTACTCTGTTGACAATTTTCAAGTTTCTGCTTTAGTTTCTTTCTTCATCAGTCTGCAGGTTTTAGTATAAATTGTCCCTGGTCTCCTAGTTTGTATTTCATTCACTTTTTCCTGTGGTGCTGGTTAGATTGTTTTCTCCTGTGCTGGTCACTGAACCTTGGCTCTTCCATTATTTCTTACCTATGCCTGCTGTAGTAAATTCCCACACAACCTTTGAATCCTTGAGACAGAAAAACCTGGCATCTTTCAGGTGATTGTCTAGGCTGTCACCTTTTGGATTTAGGAATTTAGGAATGTGTGCAACCCTGGTGATTAAATCCCTGCTCTTGTCTAAGGTCTTCAGTTTGCCACACTTACCTCTGTGACACAATTTTAAAGGAATTCTTAACATTAAGCTACAAAACTCTGAATTATCTCACCACGCAGGGGTTTTCATTATCCCCCTCCAAATCATGTATATATTTTTTCTTGTTTGAAAGCCTTTCCTGCTCAATTTATCCTAGGAAAACAGGGCAGACCTTGAGAGAATCAGACTGGATGCACTGAGTAGCACTAAGAAGCTAAAGATTAAGTTCCAGGGGACCAAGAGAGGCACAGGAGACTGAACTGGTGCTGATGGCTCTGGAAATCCTGGACTTGGGGTAACAACTTAGACTCATTTCAAGGCTGTAGAAACTAAAGATTAAGTTCCAGGGGACCAAGAGAGGCACAGGAGACTGAACTGGTGCTGATGGCTCTGGAAATCCTGGACTTGGGGTAACAGCTTAGACTCGTTCCAAGGCTGTAGAGGTTATTCCTCTGGATATTGCACAATGCAGCAGACTGGGCTATGGAATGCTCCAAGATCCTGTTTATTCAGCTTATAAAACTTACCTCTGGGGTCTCCAGCTGAAGCACAGACAAAACAATTTTTCCCATAAAGTTTTACAGCTGCTCCAAGGGTCCTCCACTAAAAGCCTCCACACCTGTGAAAAGGAGAAGAAAAGGAAAATGCGCCTTAGTTCTCAGTTCTGAAGTGGGAATAATCACATTTATTTTCTTTCCTTTTATTCAAGCCTAATGCTCTGTAGAATAGAGACCATGGTGCCAGGGAGGTCCCTCATGATGTGCACAAGGGATTGCTAAGAAAAGTTAGTGTAGAGCCGTATGCAGAAGGAGAGAAAAAAACCCTTCAACAGAACCACCACTGTTCACACGTTTGAATTTGCTCTGGCTAAGGAGGGAATTGGCTCTGTCATGCTCAGGAAAATGGGATGGCCCAAAAACATGACTGTGGGGGTGCATCAGGTTGCCTGGTCTTCATCAGCCAGAAAGATGAGGACATGAACCCCTGTCCACTCCCCTCTGTGCCCAACACTCAGCTTGCACATTACAGCCCCTACACCCACATTTGGGTCAGGGGTGTTCTCAGGGGCTCTGTTCCAACGGCTGCTCTAGGAAATAAAAGCAGATCTGTAAAACCACAGTGTAAAATATATTAGAAGTGGAATACAATTCTCAGGGGGATCTTCATTGAGACCAGTGGGATGATTCAGGGGAAAATGATGAATGGCTACTGCCCTTTTCTCCTTCCAAATAAACATTTCGTCCCTCTCCTCTGGAGCTGGGCAGCAGATGCAAAATTACAGCACAGAAAAAGAGCATAATTTGGCCATAGAAATGTTGCAATAAGTTGTTATATAACTGAAATGCCACCGTCTTTAGTGCATCCACCCACTCATTTTACAACCAGTTAATATTTTTCTGAACTTACATGTTGTATTCTATCCTGCCGCCTCTGCAATCTTTTTGCCTATTTTTCTGCCAAAGCCACAAGAATAAAGCTGTCAACATTGCAACTAAGCCATCTTTCTTGTCTGGCAAATTGTCTAGTGGAGACTATAACCTCCTGGCTGCTCCACTGCATAATGTAAGTATCCTGTCTTAACAAAACAGAATTTAAATATTCTTTAGATACAAGATATCTGCAGGCTTCTGTGCAGAAACAAGTTAAATATATTTCCCTGACATTTTTTACTTTTCTCCAGTGGGAATGGCACAGACATTCATATTAAGCTGAACACGTATTGACATGCTTAGAGAGATGTTATATGGCTTTTCAACTGAAATATCTCCAGATATTTGAACTGCAATAATAAATATGGCCACTCCTGGGGGAAGGAAGAAGCAGCAAGAAAATTCCCCAGAAGAGTGTGATTAAGAACTGAAGTGAGCCACTGGAATACAGTAGTTATGCTTTGAATGTGATTGGGATTTATGATTTCAATTAATGCTGGAGAACAATTTTAGAAAGTTATTAGCAAGCTCCTGGCCGAGCAGAACACAGTTCATGTGTGCATTCCTCCAGATTAGCTTTATCATGGTGTTGTTTACAAACACAAGGCTGGATCCTCTGAGATGTGTTTTGGGGAGGCACAGATGACAGCTGCAGAAGAGCCACATGGACCAAAAACGTGGCCTCATCTGTGGGGTAGTTTTTAATGTATTGGAGGAGCTGTAATTTTACATTTGAGAGATCAAAAGAGAGAAACTTGTAAGAGAAGAAAGACCAATCTCCTTTTCTCTGCTTTTCCATTTTGTGTCCCAAGGAAGGCTCTGGGCTGTGTGTTCATCTGATGTAAATTTGCTGGATGTACATCACCAAGGAGCTGGGCCCTCCTGAGGTTCGCTTACAATTTACAAACTAACCGAGGCCTGACGTGGCTGTCTGTGTGGGCTTGCACTGCATATATCTATAGATGTTTATATCTTGGTATTTATATATTGATAAATATAAACATGTCCCAGCTTGCCTTCTTTTTCCTATAGACACAGCTCTCCCCATCTGCTTCCTAATTTCAGAATTTCAATGTCATCTGTATTTGTTAAGGCCCTGTCACCTCAGGCAGGGTCTGCTCGTGGGGATCTCCGTGCTCTGTGCACCCAGAGAGAGCCCGAGAGCTGCGGTCTGGGTCCTAAACATGTCTTGGCTCACTGAGCTGAATAAAGCTATTCATAAAGGCAAAAAAATCAGGTGTAAGCAGCTGAAGGCTTGGAGATTAATGAAGCATTCGGGAGGGAAAGCAGCAGAGTTTTCTCAAGGCAGTCCTGCCCTGGAGAACCAGGGAGGGGCACAAACACCCTCAGGTTGCTGCTGCCACTGGCAGCAGTGACAGCAAGCACCAGAACCTTGTCCTCCTTTACCTTGGTCACTCATTGTCCCCTGTTTCAGTCAGACCTCTCTTATAAAAAGTTGTAAAGGCCCCTTATTCCCTTCTGTCAGGTACTAAAAAATATTTATTCACGACTCATTATGTAGCTAGGTCAGTGTAAATACTTTGGTTTCTAAGGAGGGCAACGATCATTCTTTCTCAGAAGAAATACCAAAATCTCCATTTAGACTAGCTCTTACATAAATTCTCTCTGAGTTTGTATGGTTAAAGAACGAATGCAAGGGACAGCAGAATTACATCTCCTTGTTTTCCTATTGCCAACGCTGCAGTATTTCACACAGAGCCGTTTTCTGTGAGAAGCATTTTCCCTTTCATTTCAAAGAGCAGCATTTCGAAGCCTTGTGCCAGGCTTGAACCAACACTGTGGCTGCCAGCATGACTCACAGCTACTTTGGCAGAACAAGATCTGCCAGTGAAGAGAAAATCTCACTGATGCTTCAGGCACAACTCTGAGACAACAACGGAGTAATTAACTTTTGAAACCGACCATTTCAATCCGTGCGTAACAAGAGTAGGAGAAGCCTTCCACCTGCATGTCTGGTGTGTCCCTGAACCGAGACATGCAAGTGTTTTAAACTCTGTGAATTAAGATTAAACTACAGAATACGCAGCTGATCCAACAGAAAAGAGATCCTGCTCTACAGTAATATGTTACTTGTGATTCCTGTCAAGACTGTGGGAGGTAAAATCTCTGAAAAATAATCACTTCCTTAGAAATTTTGACATTGTGAGAAGCACTGTAGCAGAGAACCTACCCTTTGACATTTTGCTTTCAGTGGGCTTCACACGTGTCTAGACTACCTTTCAGCAAGGCTCCTGGACACAGGCTTCACAATTTTGGGAGCTCCACTGGGGCTGTAAACATGGAGCAAGCAGGGAAGAGGCCAACAGCAGCTCTGTTTCCTTCAGACCACAGGAGTCTGTGCCAGCTGCCTTCCACCCAGAGCAATGAGAGACACGAGACAAAGGTTTTGGAGTAAGTTGAGACATTTTCTGAAGCATTTCAGAGGTGTCTTTGGTTTTATCCAACAGAGCCACTGGAAATGGAAAGGAAAATGAAAACCACAGCTTGTGGGTGCTGTTAAAGCTGATGTTAGTCCTTCATAGCCTTGAGCACGTTCTTACTATTACTCTATATTACGTTTTCCAGTTTCAGAAAATTGTGAGTAAAATGTTTTTTGGCTTGTTTATTTTTCCATATGTCAAAGGCAAAGCTTTCCCCTTTGCTTCCATTGAATCTAAAACTGACAAGGCTGCTCTTCTTTAGCAAATCAGATAGCACCTTATTCTGCCAAGACATCTTTGTTTGTGCACCAGCCACATCAAATGCAGTTAGTGCAGGGCTGGGAATACTGTTTATTAGTTAACCACAGCTGCAGAACTAGCAGATGGAGCGGAGCACATTTTTGTTGAAGATCACAGAAGTAATGACTACTGTTCTTTTCTTTTTCATTTTTAATCTGTCATTGCTTCACGATGGAGTTGCAGATTTCGTTAGAGACTTGGTACACTGGTACAGAAACCACAGTATCCATTACATTTAATTACTCCCCCATTTGTTTAAACAGTGAGTGATTTTATTAAATTGAATTATTTTCCTCTGCAGCTTACATGAGAAAGGGGCATTATAATTACAATCAGGCTGGCATTTTAAAGTTACAACATTTGTAAGCTACAGCAAAATTTTCCAAAGCCCTGTAGAAATGACATGCTTATTTAAATGCCAACAGAATTCGCTCACATACCACCTTTAAAAATCTCTTTCTCAGTTCTGTGAGCTGAAACTTAGCTCCCAGCTGAGGGGTAACAAATCAAAATGACCGAGTGGCCAGCAAAACCTGCGTCCTCTGAGAGCCCCCAGGGCAAAGACAGTGATGCAGTGCCAAGGAGACAGCAGTAAGTAAGACAGGGGTTGCTCACTGTTACTTGGAACAATTCCCGCTGGCTTAACTAAAAGCAACAAGCAAAACAAAAAACAAGAAGCAAGAATTTTTAGTCTTTTCATTTCTAGCACCCTGTCCAATGAAGGAAGTGTGCTACCATTGGCCTTAACCACCAGGATTTCAGGTCATACCAGTTCCCGTATTCTGATGAAGTTCCCCTTCTCTTCACAGCCTTTGAACTGGACCTTCCACACCTCCAGCTTTCATACCCACACCTAAAGCTTCACAGAATCCAGACGTCTGTCCCAAGGACCTGGTATCAGTCTACAGCTTCCTCAGAAGGAGAAGTGGAGGGTCAGGGACTCAGAGACTGATCTGGTGACCAGGGACAGGACCCAAGGGAATGGCATGGAGCTGTGTCAAGGCAGGTTTAGGTTGGATATGAGGAAAAGGTTTTCCACCCAGAGGGTGGTGGAGCACTGAACAGGCTCCCCAGAGAAGTGGTCGTGGCTAATCAAACCTATTGCTGCATCCTACAATGCACGTAAAGCATTAAGCATTAGCTCATGGTCTACACAAAGAAATGACTTTTGTCAGGGCTCTTGCCACAAAATACATCAGCAAAAACACTAATTCCATTAAGGATGGAAGATTACCTCTTCTGCAAAGGAAAAGTGGGTGTTAACAAACGGAGTAACTGTGTGACGTGATTTTTCAGAGGCTAACAGACAAGTGGGGTGAATAAGAAGCAGCTTTTTCTGATTGATCTATCAAAAGAGCTTGGGGTGAGGGCAGAGAAATGAAGGCTGGGTTTGGCAGTACAGTCGTGTTTCACTCCATACAGTGGACCAGAAGAGGGATATTATCACAGCTCTGCTGTTGTCCAGCTGCTTGCGTTTGATTAAAACCCTCGGGGCTCCTTGTGCCCGTGCTCTGCTCTCCTGTTTGCTTGGCCCTTTGGACAGGAGCCTGCAGGCTGAGAGTCTTTCCATGTTTCACTCCACCCCCCATGGAACACTGGCCTTGGCAGAGGGTCCTAAAAACTACCAAAACTCCCCCAAAACTCACACCCAGCTATGAACGAGTTCTGATGATGGCATTAATGCACTCCCAAGACGCACCTTTAGAGAATATAACCTGCAGAACTGCTCTGACAATGGCATACAGAGGGGATTTATGGTGTGTGCCATGATTTCATGACCAAGTCTGTCAGTGCCTCAAAGAACAAATCACTTTAGTGTTTTAAGTCCTTAACCAGACAAAGATGTTGTGAAATAAATGCCAAATGACAGCAGTCATTGTAGCTACAGCCAGGGTTGAGCTTCTGTCTAGAGCTAAAAAACTTGAAGGAAGTGAGCCATGGCAAGCAGAACCATGACAATGACAATAAAATTCTTCATTGCCAGTTTGTCACACAGCCACTGGACAAGAACCACCAAGGTCAGTGGTGGGAGCCATCTCTGTGGGCAACTTTTATTACACTGAGATCTACTGCACTGGTCAGGGAAAGTGAAGATGCCGTAAGTCTCTCTCCCCCAGAATTACCCCAAAGTGTCCCTTACAACCACAGCAAGCCTGCAAATGTGTTTCTGCACCAACTAAATGTCCCTCCATGACAAGGGAAACCTTCACTGTCCATTTAAAGCAGCTTTAGCCAGCACCAAATAGAGGCCTTTCTCCTCAATAAGAAGATAATGTATAGTGCAGGTTCCTTCCACGAGTAGCATTTTTCAATCTGAGTGTATTTCTCTCCTTGAAGTTACTGGTATCTTGAGGAAAAATGGGAAAGGTTTCCCAGATTCAGAATTGCTAGGAGCTGCTAGGATTGAGAGTGTGAAACCAAGGCTCTGAATACACAGAATCAGACTCTGCCAGCAATCTGCTGCTCTGTGCTGTCCTCGGGATGCTCAAACCCAGTCCAGGCAGTCACTTAACCAGAGTTAAGATTGCTTTGCTGTGAAAAATAACCTGCCTGCACCTCTGGCCCACAGTGCATAGCTTATATCCAATATTAATGTGCTATTGATGTGAAGATTCACACCAATGACAGTCATAAAAAAATGCGGATCTTTTATCACCTGGTGGGTTTGAAGGAAGAATGAATACTCCAGTCTCTCTGCCAGCCTTTCCCCCTCACTGTGCCTCTGACATGCACATTGCAGCTGAGCCAAGTGAGCCATGGAGCACCACAGCTGCCAAAAGAAGGTTAATTCCACAAACCAACTAAGGCAGCCCCACTTTGAGAGTGGGGGAAATACAGAGGATGAAACCCGCCACAGTGTTCCAAATACAGGTTTAGAGGTTTAGCCAGGCAGTTTTTACATCAAAGAAACTTTCCTGAGTAGCACCTGGATGATCTCTTTGCTCTGCAGAACTTGGGGATGAAAAACTCAGTAGAAGGTTGAATCCATTTGTCTCTCTGAGATTATTTCTTCTTGCAGAACCATGAAATTCTCTTGAACATAAAAAAAAGGGAGAAGAAAACAGCATTGGGGTCGAAGCATTCTTTGAAGACTCATGGAATTCAGACACAACGAAATCCTTCTGTTTCTCCCCCTCATGACAACATTTGTCACAGACACACTCAGCCTACAGCTTTCTGGATACTAATCTCTGTAGTGTGAATTTGTGAGCAACATGTCCTCAGCAGATATGTCCAATCTTGACTAAACCAAAGGAATCCAACAAATCAATGGATCTACATCCAACCAATAAAAAAGTCTACATTTTTCTTCCCACAGACTGTTTGCAATTGCCACCCACTTTCTAACCTTTCCTATTTTGAATCAAAGAGAGAACACAGTAGCCAGAGAATCAAATTACAAAATAGTGAAATAAGTCAGAAAACTGCAAAGCATCAGTCAGAACAGAACAATGTCTGTGACACAGGAGATTTTTGCTGCCTCATTTTCATGACAAAAGATGTGCACTCCTAACGCCATCCGGTGTTTTCATGATGCACTGGTGAACTGTGTAACTACAATAATGAGTGCTGGGCACTTCACCTGCCCTCAGACTGGACTTCCCACTGGTAACACAAGCAAAAGGGCTATAGCAATTCTGCCAGAAATAAATTGTTCTCTCTGAAATGAGCACATATGCAGCAGAGAAGAACAAATCCCTTCCACACAGAAATCTGTAAACAATAAAACCAAATCAGTCAGTTTAAAATTATTCGTGTTTTACTTCTGTGTCTAATAGGATCTCAAGTGTTTGTGCAAAATGGGTTTATCAGTTTAAAGCATCTATAACTCAGGAATTTTAGAAATCAATCAAAAAATAATGCAGTCTCTAGGGCAGATAAATCTTAGAGGACGTTTACAGAACTCTGTGCTCTTGAAATAAAATCATCTTGTACATCCACATGCCAAAATAGGCTACCACGTATCAAGAGTTAATGAGGTCTTGGTAGACAAGCTGGTATAGGAGTATTTTCCAATTAAGATATTTATAAGTGTTTTTATCTGATACAGATAAATAGGCATCAGATATTTATATCAGATACTGTTACAGAGAAACACACATTAGAATTTATTAAGTGATCCCACTGAAAATTTTAGAACTGCATAGTGTTATGCACATGGCATGCACAGCCTGAGCATAAGACATCCTCAACACATTCTCTAAAAGTGTCATTTTAAATTTGAAAATAATTACTGGTACTACACTTTATATGATTTTAAATAATTTAGGACATCAGCTAAAACTTGAGTGCTCTCTTAAAAGTTATAGCTCCAGTAATTTCCAATTCAAAAAAAGCATCTGAAGGCTTTATTATGCTTTGGGCTCCCAAATACCTAGAATTTCTCCTTGCAGAAGGACTGAAAGGGTCGGGATGAATAAGAGCTATGTCTGATTTATTGACTTACAGAGGTATTTGTAAAATGGAGTTGGCTGCACTGATTGCAGATGTGTCTGGCAGATTCTTATCGTCAGAGGCATCCCCAGGCCTCCAGGTTAAGAAGGGCAAATGTATTTCTAAATTTCCAAGTGCATTTCTTAGCCCTTAAGCATGCTTTTGGCTACTTGGAATTGCTGCCAGAGAAGAGAATCCTTGAAGGAGCAGTGTGGTCTTCCACAGAGCCCAAATCAACGGCTCTGGGAAGGGAACCTCTGATCCTCACAGAATCAGTGGCAGATGCTTGGCTAATTTGCTCCTGAAAACCTCCCACAACAGAGTTTCTCGGCTCCCCTAAGCTGGTTTTGCTTTGTTTTGCTTTCCCCATATTCCTGACTTGCAGGCTGCCCTGGGATTCACCACAAGGATGTGCAGCAGGGATCAGAACAACTCTCACAGAGCTGCCTGAGGGACGCTGCCTCTTCCCCTTTGCGGGTACCTGCCAAGTACTGACAGCCTGGGAGATGGGAATAGAGAGCAGCATCCAAAACCTTCCACAAAAGGCTTAATTTTAAAGCCATTTACTGAGTCTTTCATGATAGGCATTTCCAGAAGGTCAGAACTCTTGCCAGTGACTCAACCCGGGGACCCCAAAACGCAGCTCCTCCGAATGACACATACCCCTGGAGACTGTCAGCCAGGGAGTGCATAATATGTGCTCAAGGAAGTCAATGTTCATTGAGGCAATTAAATATCATGCTTTATATTGCTGTCACTTGTAATTTAGTTATACTGGAAATGAAGAATGGGTTGTCTATGCAATTGCTATCATAAACATCACCGAGTCTGTGTGGAAAGATTCACAATAAAACACTAAGTTGCCATTATCTCAGTGGCAGGTCTGTCCTCTCACAGAGCAGTAAGTAATAACTCTTTCACATTTGCAAAAGAAAGCAATATTTGCACTGCAAGGAAGTGTCCTGTTAGTTTGAAAATAATGTCAATAAGGTGCTCTCCTTAGAAACATCTCCACCATCCAATTGTTTCCCAATCACAATTCATTTACTCAAGGACTGCACTCTGCTAGAGAGTAGGAATGATCCTGCTCTCATAATTACTACTCCTATGTGCAAACATTGACAGCACAGAGGCAATTCTGGCTGATTTAGCCAAGTGAAAGGTTAATGCTCCAGAGCTGCAGCCAGAATATTTCTTCCAGCAGGAAGACATTCAGTGTGCAATAAAGCCTTCTCCCCAGCTCCTGCTAAGCCCTTGTGCCAGGGCTTTGCTAAACACAGCTTCAGAGAGGCAGCAAGTGCTGACATGGGGACAGGAGCCGGCCTGGATCATCCATACCTGACATGGCACAGCAAAAATCCCCATGAACCTGCACAGTGGACATCTTCAACCGCTCTGATTCCCCTTTTTGCGCTGAAATGTACCTCCCTGGCACTCCACCAAGAGGGTTTTAAGATAAAAATAATTACATTTTAGCCACTCCAAGAGGAATTTCAGCCAGAGACAAGACATTTTATCAATTATTGGTTTGGGGTTTTTTTATCTGTGACCTCAAATACAGCACTCTCACAGTAACAAGGCAGTTACTGCACACTAGTTTACACTTTCCAAGATGCTCCGTTGAAGGAAAAGCACTCAAGGGAGTCAAGTTACAAATTTCTTGGTGGACAGTTATTGATCTTTCTCAACTTTTAAGGTCATCATCGAAAGATACAGGGTATTTATCACATCTGAAACATACTAGAGAAAAAGACTAAACTGAGTGATTTAAAAAAAAAAATAAAATAACCAGGTTCTTGTGCTGCCCCAGACCAGACATAAATTGAATCAACAGCTATGTAGACAGACAGGTTATATATCACACACACACTGGCAGCCCTCCCATATCACCTGGTGCAGGTACAGAGTTATTCACATTCACCCTGGAGCTACATTCACATGAGACCCACACTGAATTTCAGATGCTGCCTACAGTCCTGTCCTTGGGGAGGTGAAGGATCCATTGGGATTTCCTTCTAATCAACATTTTTTCAGGCAACAGGAGATCTATGGTGCCCCACATGTGACGGTTTGTAGGGGACTGATCTTTGGAGAACATTATCCAGTCCTCTAGAAACCCCTTGCATCGTGTCTCACATTGAGAAGCCAAAAATGGACAGAGCTTAACACTCCTTATTGCCAGGCTGCATCTTGAAAGACAGAGGTTAAATCACATATTGCCTCGGGAAGTCAATTCAGGCTGTTGTAAAGCAAAATAAGCAAAGGTAGAGGTCTAATATTTTACTGTGTTTATTGAAATTCTCAGCATCTTTCTAAGGAGGTGACGCTCTCCTTTGATAAAAGGCAACTTTTATTGCAATAGGTGTTAGGTGGCTGCCTGGAGTATCAATTGCTCCATCTTTCTCCAGTGAGATAAAGTGAAGGGAATTGAAGCTGCTAATGATCATGCACATGAATACATTAGGAAACAACTTAGTCCTCATGTGCATGTGCTGCAGCACAGCTGTGAGCCAAATGAGCACTATTTTATTTTTTTTTTTAACAGTAACCCTATTTACTCTGCCATTAGGCCACTATTTTTTTATCATTCTTCCATAGGCACTGATAATTACCCAATATATTTTGTAAGCTGCAAGTCTGTTTTCGGAGCAGAAACAGCGCTTAGACACAGATTGACTCCGATTGGCTTCGCTGGCTGCTCCACAGAGGAACGGCCATCATATGACTCCTAATCTCCTATGAAACAAAATGATTAAACTGTCAATATCAGGATGAGCCACCATGACGGCCACCCTGATGGAATGGTGCCTCCAAACTGCTCCTAATAATATGTATGCAAGGAATAGATTTTTCTTTATAATGCATGTAATTAGAGTACAGGACAAAATGTTCTGTTCAAATTCATGACATGCACAACTAATAGAGAAGGAGAGAATGAGGCCCTTGGCTATTTATTTGCATGAAAAGGCTCTAATATAGGATATACTTTAGAGAAATTAGTTTTTAATCTAGGTGACTAGATGAGATTTTAACCCTGAACTGGTTTTGAGCTGACCTGGGAGAATTTATGCAGACATAAATGTGATGCCCTGGAAGCCAGACGGGTGTCACTTTTTCATTAATTTTTGAATATCTTGTGTAGTCAAGGGGAACAGAATATCAGTCCTTTTTGAGGCTCACCTTGTGTGAATTTGCTCTGGTGAGACTGAATCAAAAAAAGCAGTCAGAAATTTTAACAGGAATGTATTCTTTGTAAATTTGGGCGTTGGAGGAGTTAGGTACATTGATTCAGCAGTGATTCCCCCTGCTTGACCTGTATAAAAGCAAAACCTACAGCTGTAGCTTTCCATGAATACATTAAGTAGGGCAAGTTACTCTCCCTGCACAAGTCTATTACGGACACTATTGCTCTGCAATTTTAACATAACTGATCCAGCAAGTCCTTGAAGGAGCGTTTCAGAGCACAACTGCTGCTTAAACAGCACTGCTCATTTAATGGCTGATACAGGAAACGCGTGCTTCTTACTGTAGATTTTGTATCAGGTCAGGGCACACACCTCTCATGCCCTGGGAAAAAGGACTTTGAGCACATCTGAAAAGGACCTGCGGCTCCACCACCTCAATCTGTGGTGAATCAGTGCTAACAGCATGAAGCAGGGACAACAATAATTTCTACTGTGTCAGACCATTAAACTATTGCTCATTCCGCATCTTATTAGCGGCTCTCAGCTTGAGTCAGATCTTGCAAGTTATTTTTATACAAAAGCAATGTTTTAAATAATCAGCAGGGACCAGGGAGGCACCCCAGTCATTGCTGGTGGTGTTTGAGGTGCTGGGCGACCCTGGACACGCATCAGAGCTGGGATTTTTTGCTTACCTGTTCCTCTTCTCCCAGCAGTGCATACAAGCCCCAGCAGAAACCCAGACCTCACCAATTCTAGACATCCAGCATCTCCTCAGCATCCCACTCTTGGGAGCTCATAGAACAGTGCTGGCCACCACTGGAACCAGCAGTCAAACATTTCAGGCAGGGAAGGAGTAACCTAATGAGCACAGACGCCTCGCAGCAGTGAAGGACACGGAGACATAAATTATTTCTGTAAAAATCGCCACATTAATTAGGGAGAATACATAATTTCTTTCTGGTTTTAGGCTTTGAGGAGGGCAGAGAAGAAAGAACCTTTGATGACTGGGGAAAGGCAAGGGCAGAGTGTCTTCTAGTGGCTTGATGAATGAACAGGTCAGAGCAGCAGGGGGGAAGTCAGGGTTTCTGTGCCAGCTGATGAAAAGGGTGGTTCTGTGAGCAACTGCGAGGTTGGGGCAGGCCAGAGCCATTTTGGACTTTGCCTAAGGCTTGGGCAGTTTCAAAGACAATCTATCCACAAACTTCTGTGCTAATTGCTAAATCTACTTTTTTGGGGGAAGCCCAGTTTCCAGTGTGCCATTACTAAAAAGTAACACAATTTTTTCCAATATTTGTCTCTTACTGAAAACTTTTTCAAGTCAAGTTATTCTGGAGGCTCATATAAATGAATGTTTTCACAAATGACTGTGAAAACATGTCCAGAAAATTGTGTCAATTCTCATTCACTTTCCCAACTTTATCTTCCAGCATTGCCAACAGCTTTTGTTAACATATTTTTTATCTTGGAAACTAAAAACTAATAAAGATAATAGAAAATTAGAGAAGATAATGCAATGATTGATTCCTCATTTCATCAGATGAGGAAGGTGAGTCCTGAAAGCATTTTTTCCTTCTTGTTGAATTGAGTCATGGCTTAAATAATAAAATTAACCCATATAAAGAACTTCAAAAATGATCTGACAGAAAGTGGAAGACTCTTCCCCTGATATTTTATCTGAGCATGTGTGAAGAGGAATAAAACTATAGTATGGAATACCAAAACAATGCAAATTCAGAGGAAAAAAAATTGGAAACTAAAAGGAAAAAAGAAAAATACCTGTAATATACATTGTTCAGGTGTTGTGAGACCTATGGCTGTCCAGAGCAAGGTTGATTTGTTTCAGTTAGCCCACAGAGTCTCTTACAGCAACATCCAACTCCTCAGGCTGCCTCTCTGGAGTTCAGCTTTTATAACAGGCAACTCTTCAAAACTCAGTACAGCTGAGCAGTTCCATCACCTGGGGAACTCAGAGCTGACATGAGAAAAGGAGCTTCATTACAAGGTCCTTTGTACCTTTGACAATACCTTTGACAGAGGTCTTTGGTGGCTGCATGTTCCCAGGTCAGGGCTCACCCTCTATTGCTCTGGAGAGGAAATATAAAAAAACCCCACAAAGTTATTTTTGAGCAAATCCATATTGTGCAGAAACTGATGGGCATCTCCCTCTGACCACAGGTGCTGCCCCAGCCTGGGAAGGGTGGCATCCTGGATGGAGAGAAAACACCTCCTGACTGCTGTGAAAACCAGAAGCAACAGATCTGTAAGCAGCTCCAGGGCTTTCCTGAGTGCTGAGCACATCTGCACAGCACCTGGCACATCTGGGTAATTCCCTGCAGTGCTAACGCTTGTGCCACTTGACACAGTTGGATTTTTGTTTTGTGTTTCTGTTCTATAATTCTATGATCTTGGCTGTTGAAAATGGGAAATGCAGACAGAAATGCTTCTGGAGAATGGTAATGAGGGGCCATAAATGCTTTGCTAATGCAGTTCATACATTCCTTGTATCCCCAGCTTTCTTCACAGGCTAATTACTATTCAGGCTCATGTTTTGGTTTCTGAGCAGTTGGGAAACTTGTTGGAAGGTGTATGCTGAAGCTACACTGTCTCATTATGCTACTTGCTTCCTCAGTTGGAAAAATCATCTCTGACAAGCCACTTTCCTGGGTGCAGAGCTCAAAAGACGCCAAGAGGCTTGGGGCTCGATGAAAGGTATTTGATGTCAATAGCATTTGACATATGCGGGTTTGATATGTTCCTGGCTTCTAAGTGATGCCAAAAATGCAGTTTATGAGAATAATATAAAGGCAGAGGACAGAGATCTAACCTGCTTCAGATAATTGCTCCGAGTTGTTGCAAGGTGACCTTCATCCCCACACAGACAGCTTGCTGGTGAGAGTGCAAAAACATTTATCTCTCCCAATTTCCATGGGCACATAAGAAGCAGCTGATGCTGCTAAGAAAACATCACTGACCCTGTGTCTGCTGTGCAGGTGGGTAAGATGGTGGCCTTTATCCAGGCATAAAGGGAGCTGACCTCTGGCCTCTCAAACAGTTACTGTCTGGGCTGCTTCCTAGTTCCCTTGGGAAGACCAAAAATGTGGTTTGTAAGGAGAGACACCTGCAGCATGAAACCTTCCAAAGGTATAAATCCACCTCTCCTTGTCAGTCTTCTCCTTTTCTCAGGCAGGTGTCTGGGATCTGGGCACTGACAAACAGGTGCTGATGGCCGACATAGATCCTTTTTCCTCAAACAAACAAGGAAGGAGGCTGTGAGAGGTGAATCCCGCAGAGCCTGGCCTGCCCCTCACACCCTGCAGAGCCCAGCTCCTGACTGCATCCCCTTTCAAAAGTATGATTTCCCCCAGCTGAGTCCTGAACTGCACCATTAACTGATTCTAACCAAATTCGAGGTGAGACAGGGCATTGATAGCATGAAAGCACCCGGTGCCTGTGTGCTGGGCTGGAGGCTCAGCCTCTCTCCTGGCAGAGACAGACACACATTCCCATCAAGGGCTCCATTTCCCACAGGGCAGTCACTGCCTGTCCACAGGGCTGAGGAAACTCNCCCATCAAGGGCTCCATTTCCCACCCCCCTCCTGTGGCAGGGCAGTCACTGCCTGTCTACAGGGCTGAGGAAATCTGGGCACAGCATGGAAGTGGAAACTGGATCTACCTAAATCCATCATGTTATTTGTCTGCTCAGGGGGCACATCCTCCCTGTCTGCCCTGTGTCAGCAGCATCCTCCCAAACACTCAGGGAAGAGCTGACAACCCACACGATCCCAAAACCATCGCCACGTCTCCAGGCAGGAGGGAAGAATCCCCAGCTCTCTCCTGCCTGCGCCACTCCATCCTCCTGGACCTCAGTCCCTGCTGTCACTGTAGGGCTGGCTGCCACCTCAGCACCTCACCCTGCTCCAAGGAGAACCCTCCAGGGAGCCTGAGCAGCCCTGCTGACAGCTCTGCAGCTGGGAGAGCAGCCCTGGGAATGTCCTGAGGAACATGGCATTGGCTATTTCACCCTCCAGTCACACACTGCTGAATTTGCCCTGCTGAGTCCTCAGCTGCATCCTCTCACGGTCCCTCCTGGAGTAGCTGTGCCCAGAGCAGGCTCAATCCCAGGCTTGGCTGGAGAAGACAGTGCCAACAATCACCCCTAGACCCTTCTTCTGTGGCAGGAAAAGCGATCTCATCCCTTAGGAGGAGGCTGAGGAAGGCCAAGGGTCCTGAGTTCACACTGCCCACCCTGACCCAGCTGAGTGGACCTGTCACAGACTGGGGGATCACACAGAACCTTCCTGTCTGAACATTTGGACATTTCCACAGAATTTTGCTCCAAGGTAAAAAACAGCTTTTCACACCATGCTCCCTAATGTAGAAATCAACAGGAAAAACAAGCTTCTCTTTTACAGATTCATTTTCCTTGGTGTAAAAGCAGCACAGAGCCACAAGTCAGGAATATTAATGATGTTCTGTCTGGGCTGGGCAGCATCGATGGCCCCAGAGCCCCTTATCAGCACCAGGAGGGAAGAGAGAATGAGTCTGTGCCTGCCTCTGCTCACTGAGCATTTCCATAGGTGTATTCTTTCATTCAGCACTCCAAGAGTGACCTCACCTCTCCCTGAATGTCATCAGCTGCAGTTTGTTCTCAGCAAATTGCTTTGCTGTTTAATGAGGGCAATTTTCATGCTTGCTTAGATTTTGAATCTCTTACTGTTGGGGCCAAAATTAATCTGCCCTTCCTTTGGGAAGAAAACCTTCTGTACTTCCTCTGGGAAGAGTACTTTCTGTCCTCCAGCTGTCCCTGTTCAGGTGGAGCTGCCTGCTAGAAGCCCTCACGCTTGTAAGATGCAATTGTTCCCAGAAAAGACACAGCTTAAAGATGTCTTTGAAGCCTAGTTCATTTAAGAACTCTGGAAAACTGCAGCCCTAAATCTCATAGCTGGAAGTCATGGATGGAGTCTGGATGTGGCTCGGATGGACCCACAGCTGCTTTTTAAAGCAAAGTGTAAATACCACAGCACACTTCAGTATCAAGCCTCTACGTACCAGAAGTGATACTGCATTCCAGGGATATTTTGCTGAAGTCTCCAGAACAGGAAATCGCTATTTTCTTCTACAAAATTCAAAATTCTAGCCTGTTTCTGCAAGCTGCAATTCCCAGCTATTCAAATTCATGCCTTTTACCCATCACCGCAGTATTTTACTGAGAGCTTCTATACTTGTGAATGTTATGTATCATCCAACTGTTCAGATTTGGTTTGGGCTAGAATTTACATGTGCACATAATAAGACATAATCCTGGTTTGAAAGATGCAGACAGACAAATGGTAGGGTATGAAAATCCAAAGTGGAACTGTTGCATAGAGTTTATATATTTCGCACAGGTCCTCCAGGAGCTACCCAGCTGGAAATGCAAACATCAGACCTGGAGATGACTTTTGAAAACACAGGCCAAAGAGTACGAGGAATTTTCCAAAGACATACAGGGAATTCACAAGAGCACCAAGAATGGGAGCGAGATATCTCAAGTGAAATTTAAAAAGCTTGTCCTAAAACTCTCCCTGGTACGACACTACACAGCTGATTCTCTGCTTGCTTTCTTAGGTATCTCACCCATAACATTAAAAAGAAATAACAGATATGCAGGTGCTTCTATTTATGAGCAAGAAACTTTCTCGAAGTTCACAAGAACAAAAAAAGCAATGTGTGTTCCCAGGCACAGTAAGATTTCTGAGCAAGCCGTTTTTATTATTCAATTTAAGCACAAGTAAAATATATAGCTGTTTCAGATTTGGTTCCTCTCTGAAACACGCCTTGTAGAACAATGTTTCTCTCCCCCTGTAATTCTGACTCCACAACACCAGTTTTATTTGCCAGGCCTGGCAAACAATGATCTATCCATCCATGTCATGCATATTATGTCAAATTTATTACGACAGCTTTCCAACGTATTTCCAGTCAAGGTTTCATTCTTCTTACAGATTCTGCAAATGAGCAACAGTTTTAGTTACAAATGCCTCCCCGTGAGGCAGCACTCCTGACAATAGAACGGAACTTGCCGTATTTCTTGCAGAATTGTGACACCCATACAACCAATCATTGTGACACACTGCTGAGAAACACTGTTTTGCTCTGTGGTTGATATATTCCCAACTCAAAATGAACAGGAGGGATACTGGCAGTCGTTCAAGCCTTGATTAGTACTTGACTAGATCCCGCGTACATCTTCATGTCCCGACAGGAGAAGACAACCCAAAGACTTAGCTGCCCACAGCCAAGGCCCTGAACCCTGGGAGAGCTTTGGCAAATGACATGTGTGGAAACACGAATGTCAAACATGCCTGGAGCAAACCATGGAGCAGAGAGAGCTGCAAGATGTTCCTGACAAATGGTGGCAGTGCTAGTGAGTGTCTGGACTAAAGGATTCTGTTCCCTTTTTGCTGGAAAGCACTTAGAACATTGCATTAGCTCTGACCCAGCAAAGCTTTAACACCTGCTTAGAGTGAGGTTTGCTGACTCACGTGCAGGTAGATAAATGAACTGGGGTTTGGGCAGGAAAATGCCCTGCCTGGTTCTTCCCAGCTGGCAGGACAAGCACCCAATGCCAGTGGAATATTATTTTCAATCAGGAAATGGAGTCCTAGCCCTGCTTTGCAAATTCTCAGCTATGAAACGCTGCAGGAACCAGCTCTGAACTGCTCCTGGAATAAAAGAACTGTCATAGCAGCCCCCCCAAACACTTACCATCTTCTCCTCCCTGCTCACAGCACTTCTTCCCTTTCTGTGCCCAGGAAACCCAGCCATGGCCTCACCTCTCCTTTGGTTTTGCCTGCAGAGGAGCCTTGAGCCAGCCCTGGCCACTCTTGTCTGCTGAATTCTGCTGGACAGCTGAGTCCAGGCACCAGGCAAGGGAAGAAATATTTGGGAAAAGCTGGTTTTGCTCTTGCTGAAGGATTTCCCGATCCTTTCAGCTCTGCAAACCTCACAGTTCATGCAAATTGTAACAATCCTGGAATTTCTGTTGGCACAGGTCCGACAGGGGGCTGAATGCTCGGGAGAATTATTATCCATTCCATCCTCTGCTGCTCTGGAAATCTGTGTCTCACGAAGAGCACAGAAATGCTGCATTATCAGCATCAGACCCAGAGAAGAGGATTAATGTGATTAGTCATAAATGGACTGAGAAAAACTCATTTTGGAGTTTAGAGGAGTTCTATTGGAGAACTTGCAAGTGCAAAGATATTGAGCATCCAATAACTATTTAACCTAGCATGCCAACATTATTCTGCTTTGGAAGTTTATACCAGCAACTGAAAAAAGCTGGATTTAAATAGCTGTCAGAGAAACTGAAAAGGCTTCACAGCTCTAAAAGTCTGAAGAAAATAAATGCAACCACTAAGGGTATTTTTTAAATCATGGAAAAAATGACATTGAATAAGCTAACAATGGTGAATTTCATACAGCAGTAAATAGGAATATCACTCTTCAGCCTTGGGTTTTACAAAAGAAACCAATGTCATTTGGCTGATAGCAAACTGAGGTACAAAGAAATAAAAAGGGGTTTTGTTGTGGTACCCCAGGAGACTAGCTGGGAGCCATGAACAAAAGGCAGGTCTCCTGCCCAGCATCCCCGTGCCTTTGTTATGAGCAACACTGCCCATCCACACAGCTTTGTGTCTGATGATGATGCTCAGGAGCACAGCAGAGCTCAGGTCTGAAGGTGCTGAGCTCCTTCCCTGCCATGGCAGTGGGGTGAGCCCGTGAGCTCTGGTCCCACTGCAGCTGGAATCCCTCCCTGGCCAGAGCCAGCGGGCACAAGAAGCCACTCGAGGCTGACAATGGGTAACTCCCAGCCACAGGGCAGCACTAAGTTCATCTTCTGAATCTCAGTCATCTCAGGACCTGGACCTGGATTTTCAGCTCACTAGGAGAGTCACTGAGTGTTGCAGTGACCCAGACTATCTTGGGTGATTCAGAATGGGTTCATTTCACTGCACCAGACTCTGCCTCAGAGGATAGGTTCAAAGGAGAGTCCACAGCATAAAAATTCTTAACCCCCGAGGTCACCTGTGCCTGCCTCCTCTCTTTGTTTCAGAGATTCAGGTGTCTCACAGGACAGTGTGTTTCAAGATTATCTTTAGCTGTACTACCATTTGTAACTTAGGCTGAGTTCCTCCCCTGAGATGTTTCTATTAGTTCTTTGTCACACGTGTCACCTTTAGATTAACTATTTCTATTATGCCTCTCTCACTTTGTAACCCTCTAAAAACATGTAACCAAAGAGTTAAGGGGTCTTTCTGTGAGCTCCCCTTCAAGAAAAGAAACTTGGAATAAAGCTACAGAAATTCCAACTCTTTCCTCCTTGTCTTCGCTCCTGCTGAACTAAAGCCCAGAGACTGCTTGTTGCAAACGGCTTCGGGCCAGAAGTGACCCTATCTCGAGCAGCCGCCGCTGTCCTGTGAGGGTGGCTGCCTGGATCGACAGGCCGAGGCAGAGCAAAGCAGCAGGCAGTGCGGCAACTGAGCGCTGTGCATGTGCTTTGAGGGATGCCAGAGCTCATGGAGCGTGGGCATCTCACACCGTGACGGGGACTCCCAGCAGGTTGGATCACCCAGCACCAAGCCAGGGGTGCAGCTTACCAGAATCTGTTCTCCAGCGAAAATAGTGCCAGGCTCTAATCCTAAAGCTGCAGTGCTGGGTGGCAGCTCTGAGAGCCAGCTCCAGGGGGACAAGGTGCTCTTCCAGGCGGACGTGAGGAATAAACTCCTTTGCAGGTCCCGGTTACGATACAGCTGGAAGTAGGTGAAAGTCTAATAAACCCCTCAGAGATAAAAACGAGCTAAAAAACCCCTCAGCACCTATCCATCGCTGTTCAGGGAACACAGCTTCTCCCTTCCATCTCTGCTTACAGCAAAGCACATGCTTAAGTGGTTTCCTGCTGCGGGATGCCTTTGCTGAGCCGGGGCCCGCAGGAGCCATTGATCATTTCCACGGGTAAACAACCTTGTTTTTCACCAAGCAGAGAATACATGGATGCAAAGATGAAGGCTGTGAAGGAGAGGGTTTTGCAGCCAGTAAATCCAGGGAATAACTTTAGTATAAAATTAAAAAGGAAAAAAAAAAACAAGGAAAGAAAAATTTTTACTCCACCTATCCCTGAAATCCTTTGGAACCCAACAGCTTCTTTTCCAATAAAGGACACAGAGCAGCTTCCAAAATATAACATCACATGTTGAGTACAATTCGTGCATCTAAAGTCTTTTTACCGAAACAAAACAACAACAACAGCAAAAAATTCCAGGAAAAAAAATAGGCATTGGCCCTACCACAGGAAAACTCAGGTTTTGTCATATGAATCAATCAAAACCACGACAATATTCCTTTGGTTTCAGTATAAACTGTTATTTCCTAACTTTCAGTGAATAACATCCATTCCAAATGGCAATTTATCTTCAAGAGCGAAAATAAATCTTCAGGCACAGTACTTCAAGTGAAGATTATTGTCCTCAGAGAGGAAAAAACAAGTCCCTTTTCCAGTTGCCTGTGAGTAAAACACTTTGCTTCCTAATTCTAGAAAGGACTCTACTGAGCAGAAGGCTACCTGTGGCTGCCAGATCATGGATTTCAGGTGGTTTAGGGTTAGGGTTTTTTGTTGGGTTTTTTTGGTTTGTTTGTTTGCTTGCTTGCTTGGTTTTGGTGGGTTTTGTTGGTTTTTTTTGGTTTGTATTATATTTAATTTTGTGGCCTCTAAATGTGGTGACATGTAAAAGATCAACATTTCTTATTAAAACCCCCATTAATTAAATTATTTAATTAAATAATTTAAATGAAATAATTCCAGGGTCAGGAATTATTATTAATTGGCTGAATATAACCAGGATCATTCAAAATATTCTCAGTTTCTGAAATGATGGAGAATTCTTGGCTCTTCACATGATTTGCCTCTAGTGGAGTTTTTATTTTTTTTCATTTTTTTTATTTCTCCAGATTTTCTTTTTTTTTTATATTTCCAAGACTGACCAACATTATCCAAAGCAGGAGAGCTACAGGAAATCAAGGCTAAGGAAAATCGATTAAATCAATGTTTTCATATAGATTTTTTTTTCCTTCAGCTTCAGTGAAAGCAGCAGATTGACCTCTCACTTTAGCAACCACTGAGTATTTAAGAGACCGTCAGGAATTTAACAAGCCAAGTGCTGTATTTATCCCATAATTAAAAGCTGCCCTTCCCAGAGGGCACTTCCTTCCCACTTCCTCGAACACATAATTTTTTTCAAAATACATATCAAGATGTGTATTTTCTCTTAAATCTCCTTTAAAAGTGTCTCCATCTGTCACTGTATGCAAGTCTCTCACGCCCTAGGGAAAGGATGTAGCTATGTTTTGGTGATCCCTTGTTGCACCAAAATTGCAATGTGTTTAAACAGCAGAATACTGTGATTTTCTGTTTCACGTGGAAATTGGAACCTGTGCTATTGGAGATTGGAACCACAGCATTATGGACAAGAACCTGGATGACTTGTTCCTCCTGTTGGAGCCACCTCCCCTTTTCTCTTGTGGAGGTGGGGCAAATATGGAGATCAGAAAAAAAAAGCCAAAAAAAGTAAAAAGAGAAAAAAATTTCTCATGTTTGTTGAAATAGATTCTGCCTAGCTTTGGGCTGCTTTTGATTGGCTTCTGTATAATTAGCTCTTGCTCACAGTTTCTGTGATAATTGCACTCTCTATTAATTGAGCATATATTGTACTCCATGCAGCCAGCAAGTGATGAAGCTGTCAGTATTTTGTTAGCTATTACACCGCCTGATTCTTATGGGCTGTTTGATATTGGTAACAAATTAGCCAATTTATACGTCATAAATAAGATTCAAAAGCTCTGCTTTATCAGCTGGAGAGAAAAATACTGTTATCTTGGTTGACAAAATGCTTGTACTAAGATTCCAAGTGCCTTTTGGCAGGAATTCATCAGAGCAGATGTATTCCTTCTATCAGGCACCATTTGGTTCAATTATTCTTAATGTTTAATGGCAGAATAATTGAACCAAATGGTAATATATACCCCTATAAAATACTTTCATCAAATGCTTTAATTGCTGGATCTCTGTAAGTGCAGTGTCTGAGCGCTTTATTCTGCTTATTGACACTTGACAGACCATGATGTTAATACATTACTTTCATAAATCTCTTGATGAGCTTTATCAGAGGTGAGCACTAAACCCATGGAAACAGGTTCTTCACTGGTAAACGGGCTGAGAAACTGGAGCAAACAGGGGGAAAGCAAAGGGACGCAAAGCTGCTTCCTCACAGTCCCAGGCACTGCTGCGCAGCCACTCTGCAGGAGGAGGAAGGATGAGGGTGTTCTGTGCTTTCAAAACCTGTTCCAAACATCTTCCCCCTTGCTAGGGAGCATCTTGGTCTAAATGGCAAAGCAGTTTCTTGTTTTCTACTTACTGGGCACTTAAGTGCTTGTGCTCAAGCAGTTCTTCCTTGGGCTGAGTCTCCCAAAACCGACAAGAGTTGTGACAGTGATAACGTGCGATCTGAGCCACACTCCGTGGAATTGGCAGAGCCTAAGGATGAAAACACACTCCTGACCCTCCCCTGGCAATCTGGAATGCCTAGATGAAAGCAGCAGGAGGATGCCAGGAGATGGGGTGAGCAGGAAGGAGATGCAGAGCCAGGGGAGAAGTTGCAGAGAGGGGGTGGATGGCTGTTTGCACTCCCTGCTGTATGCGGGGAATAAACATCTGTAACTAAGGAATAACCATAATAGGAAGGAGTGGCTTACAGGTCAGGGGCAAGGCTTATAAACCAGAAGGGGATCTCTGGCTCCCCAAGGCACTGCCTGGCTTTAGTGTTGCATGTTTGGCTACTGCTGGGTACAGTGGTGGTCACTGATCAGGGCTCCTCACTGCCAGGCAAAGGATGCAACAAGCCAGGTATTGTGCATCCAGAAGACAGTGAGAAGATAAAGCCACTTTCTCCCTGCTTCTGGGAAATTCCCAGCCTATCAGTAGCAACAGATTTCAATATTAAACTGAGGTAAGGGAAAAGTACAGAAATACCTGCCGGTGTTACAGATTCTTATCCTGATCTCCACACCACCAAGATCAATGCAAGTACTGGACCTGGACATGCTTGTGCAGGCAGGTGCAGTGCCAATTTGTGCTAAAACAGAGAATGCCCAGGAGGACAGAGCAGCAGAGAAAACAGCAAGAAAAGCGAGTCCCTCCCAGGTCCCCAAAGAGCCCCACTCTGCTGAGACACCTGCTTTAACTGCAGACACTGAGCAAACATGAACGCGGTGCAAAATCCCTTGTGAAGAATTCTGCTGGGATTCTGAGAGGATTAAACAGAGCAGAAGGAATGGGGAAGAGATGCATTATTAAAGCTTCTCAATTAGTTTCTAATTTCTGGCATCCAGCCAGTCTGGAGATGCAAGGAAGGGAAGGGAACTAAGGGGCCACAGCAGCTGCTCCCAGCCCAGAAATCCCCCAGTGCCTGCAGATCAGAACCACCAGGGCTGCGAGGACAGCCTTCACCCTGCACACCCACTTGTACTTTAGCCCTGAGAAAAGAAACATTACAGTGTGATGGATGTATTTATTATTTTGGTTTTACCAATGTGGGGTATTTTTACTCTTTTTGGGGAAAGGTAGAATTGAATGAAATTGAAGGGATGAAGTTTGTGGAAAAATCCTACCCACGGAAATTTTCATCATGCTGTGGCATTTACGTATACTACAAGGAAAAGCCCCTTCCAGTGCCTAAAGGAGGCTACAGGAAAGATAAATGGGACTATTCATCAGGGAGTGTAGGTTTTAAACAGAAAGATGGTAAATTTAGATCAGATATTAAGAAGAAGTTCTTCCCTGTGAGGGTGGTGAGGCCCTGGCCCAGGCTGCTCAGAGAAGCTGTGGCTGCCCCATCCCTGGAAGTGTTCAAGGCCAAGCTGGATGATGCTTTGTCAATCTGGTCTAGTGGAAGGTGGTTGGCAGGGAAGGTTTGACTGCATGATCTTTGAAGGTCCTTTCCAACCCAAATCATTTTGTGATTCTGTGAATGGGAGTTACTGCAAACCATTAAAGCAGCACCTGCTCTTGAGTTGCCAAATGAATGTTTCATTGTGATTCACATATCCTGAGTTAGGGATGGGGATCCTGGGACATCACAGAGACACTGCACATCTCTGTCCTGAAGGCTGGAAGTGATACAGGCACTTTCTGAATCACCTGCTTTTAATACTCATCTCAGAAGAGACTCGAACACAGAGCGTGTGTGGTTCTGTCACACCAGTAACAGACAGCAGAACAAAAGGAACCCTACACAGAAGCCCTGCAAACATAGGCTTTCCTGCTATTGCTGCATTTTCAGATCTTTGAAAGATATGGAAACAACCAGGGAAGTTGTTTTTTTGCTATGATGCAAAAAAGCTCAAGCCCAATCATGAAACCTGGAAATCAACTGTTAGGAGGAGGCGCTGCTCTGGCAGACCCCTCTGTGTTCTTTGAAAGGGAGCCCTTTCCAAAGGGCAGCCTCATGACATGGAGATGGGAATTTCCCAACATGAAAGTCCAATGCAGATGTCCTGCAAGAACAAGCCAGGTTCAGCAGATGGAGCATGACAGTGAGGATCCTTTGGGTTTGAGGGCAGCAATTTCTGCAATGAATATAATCCAGAGGATAGCGGGGGAAAAAATCAAGATGCCTTCTGTTAAGGAAATCAATAGGATTGAAGCTCTAGGACTGGGTTGGGCACATGGAGAACTGACACTCCTCTGCTGCTGCCCTCAATAATTTTTTCTTGATGAGGAAGAACTCGGCATTCTGGACATCAGAACAGCAGCATCCTGCTCCTACCACAGCAAACACAGAAAAAAGATTCATTCTTTTACAAGTGACATTCTGCAGGTCTGAGAAAATTTACTTTCTGCTCTGAGTATTCTCTGAAGCGAATGTAAGGACTGATTGCCAGATGTTCAGCGGACAAGCTGTGGAGGTGTGTTATGTCAAGCATTCCACCAGGGCTACAAGACAATAGGTATGGAAAATTAAAATCAAAATAATGTATTGCTTCATTTTCCCCGTGTTTTGCACATACTTGTTTAGAGCACAACTCAAAAGGGATTAACATCTTCATATCGCATTCCTCCTGCTGTACAGTATGGGAAAATCACTTGGGAAAACAGCGGAAAAAGCCTCTGGCACTGAGGGCTTTCCAGGACTTCAGGAATACAAGATTTAGGCTGAGCAGTGCTAATCAATGAAGCTGAACTTCAGTGTATGGACAGGATTAAGAAAGTCCAAGAGAAAAATTGGGAATTTTTCTGACTTTGTATTAATACTGGTTTCTTTGGGCAAGCCCTAATAATTTCTGTTGACATCAGAAAGGAATGCTGCAACCAGAATTCCGAAAATGCCCTTTTTTTCCTGGCTGCCTCAAAAATGGGAAAAACAAAAGGGGCAGAGAGAAAATCACCCCACCAACTTCACTGTAAGGAAAAAAGGGAGGGACAAGCCCACAGCTCATCTTGCCCAAACACCTCCAGGCGCTCCTTGCACTGAGTTACCAACACCATTTTCCTGGCACCCATTTCAGAAGCCAGGACATCCTAACGAGTTGTGCAGGGTCAGAGGATTTTAGGCCTGACATCTGTTGATGACAAAGAAAAGATTTACACCTTCCTAGTAAAGTCTGAGCTCGCCTGAGCACGGCACAGAGGCCACAAGGGCAGGGCAGTGCTGGTCCGCATTTGCCACGCGAAGCCCATCTGCCCCAGCGCTGGTGGCAGAGGGAGGACGAGCCCTTTGGTGCTCAGTGGCAGCACTGCTGGGCTCCTGTCGAAGGGCAGCATCCCTCCACAGCTGCAGGGGGCTCTTTGCTCAGGACTGGCTCCCCCCAGCCCAGGATATTACAGCTGTGGGGGATCAGCTCCATGCCGCTGCCAATACCCTTTGAATGAGGCTCTGGTCCCACATTGCCGGGCCACAAGGTCGGTTTTGCTAAGCAGGCAGCCAGGTAAGGCAGGGCACCAAATGCCATTTGCTGCCCACCAGGGTAAGGTCTTTTAATGGAAGATCAAGGAAGGAGAGTTGTTACAGGGACTGAGCTGCTGGGTGTTGGCCCACGGTGGGTCACGGAGCCAAACAGAGCAGTGCCCCTGAACTAAATGGCATTTCCTAACCCCCTTTGCTGACTGACTGGGAAACAAAGCAGGAACATCCCTCCTAAGGACTTGCTGCAATGCCCTTTCTTGCCTGTTATTTTTTGTTTCTGTTTTGGAGCAGCAGTCGGCACCTAGCTCTAGAGAGGCTGCCACATGCAATTACAGAGGGAAGGTCTTGAAGGACACAGTGCTGAAGCAGAGAGACATTTGAAATAAACTTAAAGGGAACAGCTTTGTTTAGCTGTGTGGCCTTTGGCTGCCCTGTAATTCTTTATGTCGATTATAATAGAAAGATCAAATTTCTCATTTTCTCACCTCTGTATCTAGAGAAATGCAAAATTTCTTACACTTGATCTCTCCGAGCCCTCCTTTCCCAGATTTGCTTACCAATACTTTGTCACTGTCACCTCCCTGATGATGACCTGCTTGTATTCATCCGTGCATTCAGAAGAGTTGCTCTGGTAAATACAAAGGTCCCAGTTTCCAAATCCAACAGCACTTAATTCATGGAGCAACCTATTTCTGTCAGTTGCTTCCTTCTCTCCAGGCTTGGCTATCCCTGTTAGATTTAAAAATTAGCATGGATTTAGTTGGGAATTGAGGGCCAGGCTACTCCCTCATCTTTGCAGACACAAGGAGGTCCAGAAAGAGGCATCTTCTGTTCCAGGGAATATTATCCTCATGGCATTGCTCTTACTTTCTCCTTCTTGGTGATGTGTGAGGACTCCAAGGACACAAGGAGGGCAGATGGGGGAGACTATCACAATTCCAGTGTGGAGGACTTTCCTTGCAAGCAGAGTGAGGTACAGCAGACACGAGAAGCAGAGCTCTTCCAAGGCCCAGTGAGGATCCTCCTGGCATCCCCACTCAGTCCTGGGAGCTCTCTGGCTTTCTGCCCTCTGCCTGCCCATCAAGGCCACTTCGTGATTATGAGAGAGAACGTGGAAGGGGGAACTCAGTGGAAGCAGCCTGTGTCTATCCACACACCACAATGGACATAGGTCCTGTCTCCAGCCTGACACTCACCCAAGATACACAGAAACCCTTTTCCCTCTTCAGTGCCCTCAGTCCTATGGAAAAGGAATGGCCTCAGGACATGGGGAGCACCACGTGGCGTGCAATACTCTACTGTCACTGTCCCTACACCACCCAGCACCCACCAACACGGGCAGGACAGAAATGCAAAAGGCCAAATTCACATATGCACTAGAGATTCTTCTGCAATCCGCTTCCAGGTCTTGGGTAAGTCAAATCTTACCTCACAGCAGTTATCTCTGAAGAGGAACATGCAATAATCCAGGTATACTTTATTTTTAATCTTTAGCTGGTACTTTGTGAGACTGAACAAAGACACAGACGTGTTGAGGATTCTAGCAAGGGTGCATCTGTCTCCAGATGAAAGGATCCTGACATCAAACTGACTGCAGCTGGGCTGGAAAAAGTTTTAAATCACTGCGATCAACACAAGTTTTGCACCAAAGTACAAATACACATGCCATGATTTCCTCTGGGTGACAGGCAAATCCTGTTATTCTACTTATGAATGGGCCTCATTAAGTAGGAAAAAAAATTGTTGGTGCAACCTGTTCCTTTTTAAATTAAACATATTAAAGTTGATAGATACCCCTAATTCTCTGCTCAGCCTTTTATGCATTGCAATAAGACTGCTCTCATTGTTAGGGAAAATCTTGAGTTTGCATAATCTGCTTTTCATTTCCCTGGCAGCTGCAGATCATTCTTGGCAACTAAATTAAAAACAGTTTCTTTCAAGAATTCACCAGGTCTGTCCTCCTTTTTCCTCTCTGTACCTACAAGTTAGGGAGAAAGAAAGAAAACAAAACCTTCCCAACAAGCATTAAATCCTATCAAATCAGGCTGGAAGGTCACCTCATCCATCCCTCTGCCCTGAGGCAAAAATCAGCTCTCCTTAAGCCATCCCTGACAGATGGTCACCTAACTCTAAAAAACATCCATTGATGAGTTCACAGCCCATCCCTTGGCTTACCTCATACCTTCAAGTCTGACCCTAATATCCCTTACCACAGTCAAAGCTCCTCACTGCTTGTCCTGTCCACATTGAACTCGGGGAGACTATTTTTCCTTGCAGAAGAGTCTTTCTCCTCGCTTTGAAACAGACCTTAACATGGGTGCCAAGCTTTCCCAGGATTTCATTCCTCTCGTTTATTCCAAATATGTCTGTCTACATCCTCGAAAACTCAGCTCTGTTTCAAAGCCCAGCACTCCAGGACAGGAAAGTCAAACACTCCTCAGCCCATTCCTGCTCCTACTGTAATTCCTGTCCTACAGAAGTGAGTGGAGAACACAGGAGATGGAGGTCTTTGCCTCCTGGGACAGCAATAGACAGGCACTGAGAGGATTCCAGGATGGCTTTCAGACTGGTGTGCACCACCTGCACCCTGCCACTGGTGCCAGCCAGGCTGAGCAGAGCATGCCCAGCTCCCACCAGGGCAGCTGGATGCTCACACAACTCATCCAGCCCCAGGCCAGCTGGCCCAGCCACACAAACCCAGCAAAGTCCAGTGGTGTGGGCTCAGCCAGTTGTGAGGACAGCACCACAAGCAGTGAGGAAATACAGGAAGTGAGCTGTGTGGGTGGAAAGGTGGGGAAAAAACTCAGGAAGTTTAGAAGAGGAAGGGGAAAGAAGCTGGACGATAAATTGAAAAGTGCAACAACCTGCTTTGCCCCACTTCGGCCATGCTAGAGCTGGCCTTGACTGCAGAAGACACTCCAATTTCCTGAAAGGCAGCAGAAAGAAAAACAAGGAATGAAATCTCACAATCAGCTGAGGCTTACAGCAGCACTGAGAACTGGCATTCTACATGTCATGTAACAAAGCCCTAAGCCTTGGAGGTTTGGGGATTTCTGTAAGTTGGCAGTTTTTGCTCTAGGACATGGTTTGCCCACTGCCTGGTTCTGTGCACAGATTTCCTGGCTCTTCCAGCCCAGCAAGGCTGCTCAGTCCTGTGTTTTGGGCCATCCTTAGTACACTCAGCTAGTCCTGGGCTCAGCTCCCAGCACGAGGGAACCCTCGAGGCCAGCCTGAGACACAAGAACCAGAGGATGTTACTGTAGGTGCCTGAAGCCTCAGGCGCGGCTCAGCTCGGAGGGCTGTTGTGGTGAACGAACTAAACACAAGAATAACCAGGGGGCCACAGAGCCCAGAAAAAGAGGTTTGGTGGGCTGGTTCCAAAGAGTAAAACCGCCTTCTGTGAGGATGTCTTCTGCCTTTGAATTCCTAGGATCTGAGGGGGGCTCGGTCTGATTGTCAGTGGACAGACACCCCTTGTATCTCCTAAGCAAAGGTAACCAGACCTGTCCCACCTTTCCCTCTTCCTACAGGTCCCTGCTATGCCATCCCCGCCCCCTTCCCTGTATCTCTTTAAAGCCCACTCAATCTACTGTCTTGTCCCCTTCGTTTCCAGTCCCCTTCGATGGAGCTCCTACAATAAACCCTTGGAACACCGGCTGAAGGAGCCTCCTCTGCTCATTTGTTTCTGGCCACGCCTGGGCTATCCACAAGCCCCAGGCACGCTGGGCTCCGTGCCCTCCACCGCCCGGGCTGGGAGGCTGGCTAGCGAGGCACCGAGGTGCCACAGGGTGTTCTCCCTTTGTGTTGGGCACTCCTGGACAAGCTGCTGCCATCTCAGCCTGGCCAGCGTGCTGGGGTACTAATATAGAGGGCAGGGCAGAGGCAGCCAGCCCTGCCTGGCATCTCCTCTGGTGACTGATTTGCACGGACGTGCTGTTCCAATCACAGCAGTTCTGCACGATACCAGCTGCTGGGCCCGATGCAGGGAGCCCAGGCCTGACAAATAGGACAATAAGTGCTCCTTAAGGACATTACTCCAGAACTCCCAGCTGTTACGCTGTGAGAATTGTCCTTTCCCTTGTTAAAGATGTAACACAATGTCAGCACTAACAGTTTCCTCCTGTTTTGCCTTCCAAAGTGCCCCATCCTACAGAGTTTTATTAATACAGGTTGAAATTTCCAGATTTAAAGGCTAATTAAATCCCACTTAAAGATTTCACAGAAGGGATTAGCTGGAACTTACCCACTGCTTATGCTGCTGCTTGGTTTGTGTGGGGAAAATGCACATTTGCACACGGAGAGAAATGATCCATACAAATAAAACAAACCAGTCCACACCACCACACTGAGCCTCTGGTTACAGCCAGTGCACAGTGCCTGTGAAATACCAAACCTTCAAAGATACCAACCTCAAGTTTAGGGAATTTTCCGTATTACATCTGAAAAACAAAAATTATACTGTTCCTTTCTGTAGATGGCTGAAGAGGAATAAAACTTGTATATACTGTCATTAGCCTATATATAAGAAAAGATATATAGAGATAAAAAGATCTGCTTTTTTAGATAAGAGGCATAAGTTGGAGGGTGGCAATATTACTCAATTGAAACTAAATTCCAATGCATTTGATTTCACCCACCTGTCACAAAATGCTGAATGGAAAAGCACAGGCAAATTAAACATTTTTCTATTTTGTAGAAAGAACAAAGTCAGTAAACGTGTCCATTTTTACATTTATTTGACAAAATGGTGCACACAGTATTCATCTTTGCATAACAATAATTGTGTACAAACAGTGGATGGTTTTGAGACCAGAGTTAGGGACACAGTATGTGACAACATTGCACAAACAGTTCTTCCACAGAATCTTATCTTTCCAGTATTAAAAATATAAAATAGAGTGTGACTCTTTTATTTATTCTGGTGAGGTAAACATTTCTTCCTTCAGAGCAGCATGGCTTTTATGCTCCTTCAAGAAAGCTGCTAACGATACCCTTCTCCTTCATTCTGTCAATAACTACAGACCCAGTGGCATATTTATTGCTGTTCTAATGGTCACAGATTTTTTCCTTGAGCAATATGTAGAGGAAGGAATGGAGAAGGAAAAACCTGCAGGAATTGATGATAGCAACCTATCTGCACTATTTGTGTCAAGAGCCAAAGATTAGTGCACATAATTTATTTTGAATGTAACAGTTTTAATGGAAATGTCAAGAAAAATTTATTTACATTTTTCTAAGCAGAACACGGTATTGATTAGAGCTGCTCAAAAGATCACAATTAGGAATTTATTTCACAAATTTTTATATCTCTGCCCATTTACAAGACCAGATAATAATATCCCCTCATTTGTTCACTGTTCAAATTTATCGATGATTTTCAGCACATAATTCCTGGGCAGAGTGAGATTTGTACAGAGTTCTTTAGTTACACAAGCTCTTTAGTATTGCCTTCTGTTCCCTGAATGAATGATTTGTGTAACTAACAGCTTGAATTTTGTCTGCTACAAAAGAGTATATAATCAAAATGAATCTTGGTCAATATCTGAATACTGAAACATAGAGGTTTTTTTCTTATACATATTTTTACTGATGCCTGAGAAGTCAAATACTTTAAAAATTGAAAAGTTCACTTCTGTTTTATTCCAAATAAATTAGAAATGGTTTTTGGAAGTTAAATCAACTGAAGAATTTTCCATGCTCCTGACAGAAAACTGCTTCTGTTTGTCATCTTACTTTAAAACCTCATAGTAGTGACATTCCCAAAAAAAAAGGTTATCTTAAAAAGTCAGCAGCCATTTCCTGAGTGGAAATTTCCTTCTCCTGGAGCCCCCTGCATGGCACTGCTACACCTGGGAATACAGCAGGGCATTTCCAAAAACTGGAAAATAAATGAATCACATTTTAGTGGTTTATAGGCACAGTAAGAGTGGGAGTTCCTTTCACTACCAGCTACTCAATCCGTTTTCCTATTGTGAGGTATCCATTGGCATCAACAAAAGAAAATCATCTTAAGGCAAAAACAGTGATTTCTAAAAAAAGAAAATAAACATCATTCATTTGAATAAAAATAGAATTGTAAGCACAGCTTCTTCCATTACTGTAAAAGTCCATAAAAAATATAAACGCACTGTTAGTTTGCTGACTCTTTACAATATAAAAACATGAATGAAAATATGGTGAAATAGGTAACCTAAAAGTGTTTGATTAAAGAACAATTCTGCTGACAGAAGTCAACTATTACTTATTTTGTCTTATCACAAGTTTATCAGTGACAATTTTGGAAGGAGAGGGAAAAAAAAGAGCTTTATGAAGTGAAGTATTACTTATTATGGTTGTGAGTAACAAAATTACCAAAATTAGATAAAAGCATAGAAACTTTTCAAGATTGTAGCTGCAACATTTCTGAAGCTCAGCTTGCAAGCCTACGGCCTTGGACTGGCCACGAATCTCCAGTTAAGTCCACCAAGCCTGATGACTGCTTAGGAGAACTCCATCAATCCCCTGAAACAACAGCAGGAATGATTCCTTGTGAAACACAAGTACTTCCCATGAGAATAATCTTCCAAGGTGTTATTTTTTGGCCACACTTGCCACTGCCTTCTTCGCTGCATCCTCAAGGTCATTGGCAGACGTGATGGGGAGCCCACTCTCACTCAGAATACGCTGGGCTTCGTGGACATTTGTTCCTAGAAAAGAACATTGACTGTAATTAGTAATTAATATTAATGAATAAACGAACATCTCCAAGCACATCTCTGAAAAATCAGCTAATTCTTCAAACTTCACATCATTTCAGTTTAGCAACAGATTAAACGAGCGCCTTAGACTGAGCTGAGAAGAAGGAGCTCTTCATTCCAACGACAGCCGTGACAGACAATGCCACCTGATAATGGCACTTGTGTGCACAGCGGGGGCTTTGTGGAGATCAGAGGGTCAGTGCAGCATCCCCCAGAGCCAGCAGGGCCATCCAGCAAGAGCAGTGGATCATGGACCATGTACCAGGCTCTACTGAAGGCATTTATTAGCCAGCATCAGCTACAGCTAATCAGTGAGTCAACAATAACCAGAATTCACCTGTGATAACTGAAGGCTGCAAAACCGGCTGTTGAAAGGCAAAGATTTGGGTAATCCTGAAAATTTAACCTGGTTCAAGCTGCTCTTGACTATGCTTTTGCATTTTTACTAAAAACGGGGAGCACAAAGGTCTCTGAAGTCTGCAGCACGACACCATTCCCTCCTCTGCTGCAGCACCAAATTATTACAATCACAGAAACATTTAGGTTGGAAAAGACCCTTAAGATCTTTGAGTATGGCTGGAAACCCAGCACTGCCCTGTCCCTGAGTGCCATGTCCACCCCACCTCAAGGAGAATGTATGACTACACAGAACAAGGGCTCCAGTTTGTATGGAAAGAGCTCGACTTCAGCCAATAGACTAAAGAGGAAAGGAAAAAAATCCAAAGCTGAAAAAGATATTTCAGGAAAATACATTTTTCTCACTTTTCTTGTCTAAAAGACAAAAGCATCACCTTCCCATTCACTCTATCTCATTCTTTTTGGAAAACTAAGACTAACAGAAAATCTGAATTTTCCAGAGCTTTCTCCAGCAAAGCCAAGTGAAACTTTTGATCACTGCTATGCTCTGCACCACAGAAGAACCTGGAGTCAGATACCCTAGTGAGGAAGCAGAATCCACACTTTGGGATCGCACACTAGTCACAAGCACAAGGACCCTGAGCTGATCCTCTTTAGAATCATTTCTATCCTCCTCCTCCATGTCATGTTCCTTGTTCATTTGCCATGTCAAAATGCTTAATTACTTTGTAATTCCTAGACCTAGCAAAATGAATTTTAATTATATTTGGAGCTATACACTAATTATACCCTTAATTATTAACCAAGCAAGAAGCATACTCTTTACTGTGCAACTTCCAGAATGCTCATTTTAAAGGATGATTTTTAATTTTTTTTTTTTTTTTTTGGCAGACTTCATAAAACATCTGAAATGGTACAACAGAAGCAGAGCATTTCAAAAACCTGTTTCATCAGCATGCTCCAGTCAGGATTCCCACTCCTGGTGCTGAAAGGGACCAAAGACATCCCTGTCACAGCCATTTGTGATGGGAGAGGCAGGAGTCAGGAAGAGGAATGGGGGACCCCATCTGCTCCCTCTGCAAAGGCACTGGCAGAACAGGTCATGCTTCCCATCGCTGTGCAGAGGACACGCTGTAGGGTTTGTGCAGGAAGGTCAAAGACATCTGAAATCTTTGACATAAGGGGGATCTGGTTGCTTAGTAACACCCAGAACTGTACAGAACTTTTTCTACGAAAAAAAATAATGTTATGGGCAGAAAAAGAGCATAATATTTGATTTTTGTTCAAGCATCCTAGGTAAGATAATGTGGAGGCTGCTGCTTGTCAGCCCAGCACTGCACAGGGGAGGCAGGAGCCATTCCCAAGGTTCTCTTCTCTGTTGAGTCCCTCATATTTGTAAAGTGATTCCCAATGTGCTTTAAAGGTTTTGTCTTTTATTTAGATACAAGTGTTGCAAACATTTAAACAGTCAAGATTGTACTGATCTCTCAAACAGGATTCTACAAGTGTTATGACGAGAAAAAAATGGAAAGAGGGAAATTTTCCTGGAAATTTTCCCACACAGAAAAAACCATTGTGCTGTTTGTGATAGCCATGTATTTAAAACTAACTTTTGCTCTTCACTAAGTGGCCAATATTAATTTACTAACGGGTCGGAGAGGGAACAATACATTGGATCTGTTCTGCACTGCATTGATTGCTCTCCACACCACTTGTCTAACATGCATTACAAAATCAATACAAAACACAGGCCCCTGAGAAGGGAGGGGGATTTTATGCAGGGAAATGAAATGATGAAAGCTGAAAAAAAAAATCTCACTGCAGTCAAAAGTGTAGGAGTACATTTTGTATTTCTTAAATAAAACACTTTTATAGGCAGGCCATACAACTAAACACACTTTTCAGCAAGCATTTCCTTTGCTGTAATTTTCTTGTTTTTAGTGATAGCCTTTTATCTCATTGTGATTAAGTATTTTAGCTATGTGGAGAATATGGAAATTATAATGAGCCTGCTAAAAGCGGAGGTAAAACATTTAAAATTAAACATTCAGAAAACATTTAGGAATCTACAAAGAAGTATCACCTTGTTGCAACAGATGTTAAAATGAACAAATAAAGAATCCCACTATTCCAGCATTAACCTCCTGCCACTGGATGGTGTCAGAGAACTGTAAACAGAATCCCACATCCAGGCTATCAGAATAATCTGCCCTTCACCTACACTGCAGCCAAATGAGAAAAGCTGAAAATTCACAAGGCTGGAGGCTGTGGGGCTTTTGTTGTTGCTGGGTTTTATTGTTTGGGGGTTTTTTTTGTGTGTGTGTGGTTTTTTTTTTAAACTGGATTCTATGAAGAGAATGGCTTTCTAATTACAAAAAAGAAGTTTTTGTTTCTTCTGACACATATTACTGTCAACAACACTCCATACAAAACCTGGAAAGATGCACTTTTATCGGCATGTACCTTCAGGCTTTGTAATCTAAACATCCTTCTGCTGAAACCTGGCTTCTGGAACAACCTCTCAGTCTATGTAAATACCATCTCTCACATTTACACTTCTGTGGATCTGAAATCTCTGCTGCCAGTAGCAAAGCAAATGCATTCAACTCATTACCAAAAAAATCCTCGTAAGAAATATTCTGTCTGAGCATGTCTCTACCAGTGGCGAGACTACACCAGCACAAACTGTGAGAGGCTGAGTGAAAACCAAACAAATAAAGCACGCCCAGTCATACTCCATAGGCAGGATTTGGATTACGTTCCCCTTTTCACGTGGACTGTCATAAACCCATCAGGAACAGGCTGAATTGCCACTGTTTAATGCTGATGGTTAGAGAGGATGCAGGATTCTGCAATGTCATTTCTGGCTTTTCAGGTGAATAAGCTAAAGGAGAATAAGACACAGTTATACACATTTGGTATGTGCTAACAAACAGATGAATAATATAACAAATACCCTGATCGACCCAAAACATTCTGCTATGACAAAAAAATTTCACAATACGCAGAATGTCAAAAATTATCAGTGACATGAGCAGCTTGTGCCCATGCTACAGCATCCATAGCAAGGATCCAGCTTTGACATGCTGCACTGCTGAGTGCATGGAGCCAAATCTCCCCCTGGCACAGATCCAGGCAATGCATTCCTGCCTTCCCACGAGCTGGAAGCTCGTGGCCTCTCAGGTCCCAAACACAGGTATTGGACAATCAGGTTTGATATCCATGAGCTGGAAGCTCGTGGCCTCTCAGGTCCCAAACACAGGTATTGGACAATCAGGTTTGATATCCATGAGCTGGAAGCTCGTGGCCTCTCAGGTCCCAAACACAGGTATTGGACAATCAGGTTTGATATCCATGAGCTGGAAGTCGTGGCCTCTCAGGTCTCAAAGCCAGGTATTGGAGAATCAGGTGTGAAGTTCATCACTAGTTAACCTTCTTCAACAACATTTGATTTGAGGTTTGGCTGGTGGCAAGCTTTAATTAGTGACCTTTGGGTAGGGAACATACAAAGTTTTGGTGGCTTACACATCTTACACCTGTTGGCTCTGCAGTCAAGAATAAACCAAGTTCCACTGCCTACCTGTAAGAGACAAACTCTTTCTATTCTGTACACTCCATTTGCCCTTTTCTACCTTAAAATTTCCCCAAAGAATATTTTAATCTCTCCCCCTGCCTCATGTTTACATCCTAACAGGGAGGGGCATATTTAAATTTGTGCTGAATGTTTAAGCCCAAGATGTCTGGATAGGCTGATCTGGATGAAGTTGTAAGTGTGACCTTGCAATATGCCATTCTTCTCTCTTGACAGGCAATTTGAGATATTAAAAATCAAAAAATCAGGTGTACATACTAAACTATACCTGCAGACAAGATACACAAACTGGAGGAAAATTTTACTTGCGTGTAAAAGACTTCTGAAGATACTAGGAAATTTTAGATTCTGGAGAACACACAAGGTCACTAATCACATGAATGAAAAATATAAAAAAATTTGCATTCAGACATGTGAATAAAAAGCAACTTGTTTCTATCTGAATGTCAACATATTAAGTAGTTATGATTCCTCCCAGTCCTTCTTGCCCTATGACCAGAGAATGAGAAAGAATTAATTTTTTGAAAGAGAGAGGATCTAAAATTTCCAGCATAGGAAGTAGGCATCTAATTCACAACTCATTTTTATTCTTCCCTCTTTTCATCTAACGCTGAGCTACATAAATGAGAAGCAAAGTTTGGCTTCTCTTCAGCACTCCTAGTCAGTTTTCACAAAACTTAACTGAAGTGTATTACATTTTAAAGGGAAAAAACCCTGCACAAACCCAGCAGCAGTTACTTTTCTATCCGCAGAAGATGAAATCTGGAATATGTGGTTTCTCCATTTGTTCATGAGCTTTTTAAACAATAATCCTGTGTCTCAGCTGGTGAGTTCTTTACTGATAAGGCAAGCAAACATATGTAATTATAAAGTTACCATTTTCAAAGAGGAGAGTAATCCTTTCTTTATCCACTGGTAAAACGGCTTGTAATTATTATACAACTGAGAACAAAGATTTGTCCACAGAATCCTACTAAATCAAGACAGATTTGACTGATTAAAACTCTAGTCATCAAGACACTTGTAGTACAGTGCATGTGGGCAAAGAGCCTTTAAAGTGCAGGTCACAAATCTGTTAGATTTATGGGAATAATCACGAACCTTCTGCTGGGAAAATGTTCAAAATGGAAACCCAAAAGAGTGCTTGTTCCTTTTTCTCCTTTTGAACTGTAAAATGTTATCAGGGATGTTTTAAAAAGTCTTGGGTAGTCTTATTACTTCCACAGTACTCATTATTAATTCAAATTCCTTATAAGTTTAAATAACCCGGTGTGAGTTCAAAGAACGATGAAGACGATTAAGGACCCAGAGGGATTGATTCCTGAGGAAAGATGAAAAGGACCAAACATACATGTATTGCTTGGTTAGGTGATTAAGGAGGCAGAGAGAGCTGCAGTGACTTGCTAACAGTTCCAAAGTACAGCCTCTGAAGGTTGCAAACATCATAGCTCTTTGTTTAGGGTGAACACAAGGGATAAGAGGAGGAATTAAAATAACTTTTGAGATAAAGATTATGCAAAAGTGGGAGTTTGCTGTATAATTCTGGGAGAGAGCTTCCTAAAACATGTTAGTATGTGAACTAACACATACCAACAAAATGTGGTACTGCCATTTCCAGAGTCAGCAACCAGTCTAGGAGAAACATTGTCACAGCCCTAGTAAAGAGTGAGCAATCTTGGGAAGATGGTAACCCAAAGATGTTTGCATTTAAGTCTGTATTTGACACTCTGAAGATTCAGCTTCAGTCTCTGTGGATGGAGCAGCAAATGACTCAAAGGTTGCAGGCACAAGAGGAACAGGCACCTCTGCAGGGCTTTCACTCTTACTTCTGTACAATCATGGAATTATCAAAAATACTGGAGGAAGGCCAAGCAAATGCAGTGGCAGACCCAGCAGACTGCAGTTTAAAAAGAGCAAGTTACTCTTCTTGTTTCTCTTATAGCAGTTTCAAATATCACAACAGAAACATCTTGTTCATAGGAAAAACTAATGGCTTCTTCAGTATCTTCACTTAAAAAGCAGCAGTTACAACAGCTGAGAAGCCTTGCAGATCTGACAGATAAACTTTTTTCCCAGCTGTGAAAGACAGGAGAAGTTTTTTTGCTATGACAAAAAGTGAAACAACATTGCCCAGAGCTGATAAACAATGAGATTTTATATAATGAAACTTTTCTGCTTCTAAGCAACATCTATCAGTCTCTCCTTCATCCATATTAAACTTTTTACTCAGTCTCTTAATGTTGACTGGTGCTACGCCATCCAAAGAAAATTTTCACAATTTATTTCTAAAATGCATTTTAGAGTATTTAAACTTCCCTGCACTCACCACAGCAGAAGTCATGCCAGCACGTGCAGTGTAGCATGAGAGTGAGGGAGGTGAAAGCTCTGTTTTCTCCTGAAACACAAAAGGAGCATCCCCCTAACCAAAGGGCTCTGCGGGCAGTGTGCGTCCTCAGGAATCCTGGTGATGGCCATTTTTGAAAAGGAAAAAGCCTGATGTATTCAGAACATATCTTCTCCCCTCCATCTATCAGTGTGAAAAACCACCTTGGTATTGCATCTCAGGTCCATAAAGGGATGCATTTCCTCCTTTCATCCCCAATGCTGAGTGACAGGACATTTTATGCTCTTTACACACACACAAACATGAATATGGATGGTTTTGAGTAAGAGGCCTTAAAACCCACCCAGAAATCCCTCTGTTTTCCAAACCTACTTGGCCAGAAAGAAATATTTTCAGCTTTCCAGGGTTGTGTGCTGATTGCAATCAAGGCACTTTTCACTCAGTGGCAGAAGACTCTCCCTCCTTCAGGGCACTTCTCAGAAATTAGAGGCAGAACTCCACACCCACTGCCATTAATGTCTGTAACTGCCAAAGAGTGCTTGTCCTCCCCCCTCTATGGCTTTCCTGTTTCTTGTGAGACAATGCTGGATGCACTAAAGAAAAAAATATTCCTTACCCTTACCAGATCTTCTGGTTTTTAACGGATTTTAGCTGGATTGGGTGTTTGGGCAGAGGAACATGTTACAGTAATTTCTCTCTCACAAATACTGTTTCTATCATCTTTCTTTTAATTATGGTGCTGGTGTAAGTTTAAGAAAACTGTATTTTGCTGCAGGTTCAGCAATAATGGAATTGCATTCACTAAAAAAAAAAACAAACTGAAAAAGAAATACCTTCCAGTAAACATAAACTTGCATCAAAATAATTCCTATTTGCATTGCAAATCTTACAGGCAAACTCATAACGCTTCCATTGCAAAATTTGATTGCTTCTAGTCCCATCAGGGACCGTAAATGCAGAAATATGAGTTTATTGACTTCAGGTTGTGCTATGGGTGAAGAATTGGACATATTCTTATTGTGTGGGACCAATCTGTTCAGAAGAAGAAGAGATTCTAAGTGAATTACTGAGAGCCTGAGGGACGATTTTGGTCTGAAGCCAGCAGCACTCACCTTCCAGTCTGACCACCAGAGGCACTTTGAGCTCGAGCTCCTGGCAGGCTTTGGTGATGCCATTGGCTATGATGGCACAGTTCACAATCCCACCGAATATGTTTACAAGGATTGCTTCAACCTGCAGGAAAGAAACCAAGGAGGAAACGAGTGGGGGCGTGTTTATGTTTTGACTTTGCTTTTTAAATAAACACAGGTAAAAGATCCAAACCAGGGCACCAATTCCCCTCTGTCAGGAGGGTTCTCATTTGTGGAAGGTACAAGCTTCACCTCTGCACTCAGAGAACTCGAGTCTGAGTCTATTGTTGCTCCAGTGTGCAGCAGTGATTAATTGTCTTGGCCTAAACTGGCATGGTAATTAATGTCATAATTAAAGTATTTACAAAAAAAGGGGAATTTCTACCTATACATATAAACAGAAAGACCTTAAACAATTTATAGTTTGATTTTTTTAAGTGTATTGAATAACCATGAGAGGCTGGAGCTCAGAAAACACAGGTATGAATGTGTGCTGCACATGCAATGAAATATTCATGTGGACACTTCACAAAACAATCTGGATCTTCACTTTATCACAAGCACTACGGAGGAAAAGGTAATATACTTGCCCTGACTTGATAAAGAGGAGTAAAAGTCCCTTCTAATTAACAAGGAGAAGCATATAATGAAGAGCATTCATTACAACAGGTTAACTGATAACCTCAAAAAACTGCTATTCATCAGTTTCTGGAAACTGCAATTTCTCCACCCAATCCACAATTAAATTACCCTTCACAACATACAAGACATTACTAGAGAAAAGATATTAATATGATTTCTTTCCACTTTCCAAGGTAGCATAATATTAACCCAAGCCCATATTCCAGGCTTCCAACCATGCCTCATCCTGTTGAGGAGGACACCACAGGGATGCAGCCCCACAGTGGGGCGAATCCACAACATTTGGGGTGCTCCACAAGCAGCTTCACTGGGTGTCAGAAACAAGCTTTGCCAGAATTGTGTGGACTCAAAACCCGACCGGATAAAGAAGGGATTAGGGCTGAAGGAATGAAATATCACTGCATTGCACTGGTGCATGATGTCAGCTGCAATTATGCTGAACTCACTGCACCAGAGGAAGGGATTCACTTTGCCCATCTCCAGGTAGCCAGGCTCACACCAGCACCAGGAAAATTCCCTGCGGCCATGCAGGTTTATAGCTCTGCACAGTCAGGTTTCATATTTCTCCACAGACCAAATGTGACAATTAACTCCTGTGATGTGCACTCACACACGCAGAGTTCAGCACTGGTACTAATACTGCCATCCACAGCACAAAAGGAAAACAAACCATCTCAGCAAATGCTTTACTTCCCATAAGACAGGGACGCCTTCCACTAGACCAGGTTGCTCAAAAGATGATCCAGTGCATTTTCAGTTCATGGAAAATGAACTGTGTATGGCTCGTGGTATGGCTTCCTCATGCCAGGCAGGGCACAGGCACCAGAAGGAAATTTGTAACCCAGTCAAACAAGAGCATACAATTTAATCGATTTTCTAACTCTTCCTTGTAGTCATGTTAAATGCATGCATTTACCAGCTAATGGTTTTCTGGATATGAAGTTGGTGATGCCATTGCAGTTATTTATTTCACCTTTGTGCTACAAAATCCTTAACTCTGCAGAAGCTACCAAGAGAAAAACCTTAGAAGGCCCCTTCTCTGCCTTGTTCCCATTGCCTGTGCACACACAAACATTCCCGGTGTTAGGAAGTAAAACCTAAGAGGAAAAGCAGAGCCCTTCCAACTCTTATCCCATTAACCCTTCATGGCAGAGATATCTCTATGCAAAACACTTGGGTGTTAAAACATCCTGGTGATGGATTCTAACAGTGGGACACACCACAGACACCACTCCACCCTTTCTAATAAATCCTCCTAATTCAGGGACATTGCATCAGACATGTGACAGATCAACTTAACCAAGTGTGTTTACATTATTAGAGATAAGGAGGAGGCTTTTATGCCCACTACGGATATTTTAATTCCTAGCGCAGACTTTTTCATTTAGGGATCTGCTTTTCAGCTTTCAAGCTGAATTCTAATCATGTCTTCTAATCCATTGGCAGCAAAAGGAAAAAAAAAAATGAAGGAAATTAGATGCAGCTTGGATAATTGATGTTTGTGTGCTTGGCTTTAATAAAAATACACTGTTAAATTAGAGAGGAGTCGAAAAGGATTCGATCAATAAGAAACTGAATCAGGTAGGGAATTCGATCTTGGGTTTTATCGTAATCTTCCAAATAAGCCAGAAGATCAGTTCAAATGATGCTGAGATTCACTTTAACTCTGCTGAAATCTATGAACATTGTTTATATATGCTTCTGTAGCCTGACTAGATCCTGCATTTCCAGCTGAAAGACCTTTAGCATTCAGACACAGTAGATGGATGAAGAGGTTTTCTGTGTTTCATGTGCACAGAGAATGCACTATCTCTGTGTTACTTAAGTCTATGAGAAAAATAAGCCTCCTGTAGCATATCATAACCATTATATATCCACATGCTCAGCATCTAATGCCTATGGACTATTAGACATATTAAGGAGAGGGCAAACTGCCTGCATACAAGACAGGTTATTAAACAGCATCATTATTCTAATACCCATTTTTACCTACCAGAATGCCTTATAAATTTTTTTTTTGTATTTCAGCAACATTATTAAGGCAACAAAAGGTAGTAGCATATCCATGGGTCAAGCTTTTTTAATGCAGCAGAACAACTGACAGATGTGAAATCCTCACCAAATGCACTTGCAATTGGTTATGGATTCCTCTGGAGAAATAAGGGAACCCACAATGGCATGGAAACATCACCACCAATGCTGGTAAAACCCCACAGTCTCCCAGGCCTCAGCACCAATGCTGGGAAGCCAAAGGGATAGAAACTGAGTGCTGCACTATCTCTGTCTTCGTGTTAGATATGGTGTTAAATCCTTGAAAATACTGGAATAGCCATTAATCCCACAGATCCCAAGTGCTGTATGAACAACTATGCAGACACACAGAGAGTATTTCCTCTGTAGATGAAAGTAGATATATTTATGTATAGCTATATCTATATAAAATCTATGTTACTTTATTAATAAAACTAAAAGTTTTAATTTCCAGTCTCTTTTTGGTAAAGTCAGCCTTGACAAAGCCTGCAATTCTGCTTTGAATGTTTGGCACCAAAAAAAGCCCCACACTGCAAATAAATGCTATTGTGTACTAACCAAAGTAATGGTGTTAGGAGATTACTGCTAGAATTGTATTGGATCACCAACACGATCCACGAGGCTGCCAGGTTCCACAAAACCAAGGGCATTTTAGGTAAAGCAGAAGCAGCTTTAGCACAGCTGGCTGCTTTCTAAAATCAGATAGAGTGTGTGCATTTACTATCTTCTCTTCTGATTATTATTTCCTCTAAAAATGTTCCCAGCCTTAACGAAATGCACGCTGATCATCACACACTTCAGGATGAATAGAGGCAGCACCATGAAGCATTCCACCTTCCCCACAGCCCCTCTGTAAATCCACACTGGGGACGTCTGGCTGTTTGCAGCCGCTGCATTCCAGCCTGCTGACCTCCCGAGCCTGCACCAACCACACCAGCTCTGCACACAAAAACAGAGAGGACACAAGCTTGACGCTGGCAAGTTGTTGTTCCTCTTTGATTTTCCACTTTTGCTGTCACCACAGAACAAGGACAGCAGGTGTAGGATTACAACGTGCTGCAGCGCCAACAGGTTCTTCCTACAAGGCAAACTGTGAACCTCACTTTAATCAGACACCCAAACACGGATGCAGTTTAATCTCGGCTGAGGTTTCATCAACACTGGGAGACGACCCAATCATGGGCAGCCCCATAAAGAGGCTGTCCTGCTTTCCCTCTCCCTCCCCAGCACATAAACACCCCTCTCCTGTGCCTAGTTTCTGCTCATGTATTTTTGAGACCCTCTGTCACAACTCTCCCCACATTATCTCATCTGATGACATCAAAGACTTGCAACAGTTTCCAATTATTCACAGTGTCCCATGCATGTCTTGAGACTCTGTACACATCTTTTCCTTTATATGCACACCCAGACGCGTGACCATTCACCAAGTGAACTATAAATATTATAAAATCACCAATATAATCTCTGACCTTGCTGGAAATTGTGACTTTGAAGTTCAAGCCATGTATTTTAGATGAAAACAAGCTATTCAGCAACTGTCAGTAAAACTACATCTGCAGCACATTAAAAGCTGCACTAGCAAAGAACGTGCTTGTGATTTGTCTGATTGAAGTCTGAAAAAAAACACCTTTTATTTCAAGCAAACTGAGTTAATTTATTGCCCACTCCTAACTCTTTCATCAGCTGGAAGTGCACCCAGACAGCATGAAGCAGATTATATTAGTCAAGTTTTCTTCTCCAGGATGCCACAGGGCACATCTATGCGGAAGAAAGTGGGTTTGCATGGTGCAGCTGGCAAACGTGTTCCTGCCTGGAGGCTCCTAGCACTTTTTGAGGTTAAAACATGCATCGTGTCTCCCAGTCTTTCTGGTCAGCAGAGTCATATTTTGTGTCTACAAAAGCACATTCTTATACCAAATGAAGTCATTAAGTTGCCAGGAAATAAGCAAGAAAAGCAAGCTGGCAGCTCATTGCCAAGCATTTGTTTCTTCCCTCCTTCCTTCAACAGGATAAACTCTGGTGGAAGGACAGTATCTCCAATCACTCAAGCATGGCACACACTGGGGAGAAGCTCTGTGGCAGGACATGTCCTCTCCCTCTCTACCACAGATGGTTGGTGCAGATACGGAATGGACAACCCAGGGGCTGAAAGGCCCAGCAAGGGTCTTCTCTGGCACCAAAAGGGCTCAAGCACCAGCTAAGAATCAACATCTTAGTCTGGAGAGCAGATGTGGGAAGAGATAACAGAGATATTCTTGACTGAGAGACACTGTTTTACAAACTGTAAAAGACACACGAGTTATCACGGAGGCAGTCGCCTTCTACACACACACCCTGAGAGTGTGGGGGACTCCTCCCTAGAATTTGGACGCAGATTCCGTGGTTGCTTTCCTGGGAATTGAGGGAAAGGATCTCCATGTGTGCCCCACCAACAACTGGATGGTAAGATACATTGGATCCTAAGTTATATTATTTCTTTGCTAACGGTAAAATTAATGGTACCTTGAACCTTGTGCTGTATATACCTACCAGTAGTTTCTTTTTATTCTTATTCCTGTGTAGTATATAGTTTGTTTTAAGTCTTATGTCCGTTAGTATTGTGTCTATTAAATAAATAATTCATTCTAGAATAGACAGAATCAGTCATTATGAAAGAACTTGAGAGCAAAAGTGAGTTTTGAGGTGCTGGCCACCCCAATAAAGCTACTGCCTTCTGCCAGAGGCCTGGGCAAAATGCAGAGACTCAGCTAAACCCTCCCATCCATCCGTAACGAGCTCACAGTGCTGGATGCTGGGACACAAGCAGTGAAGACCCAGATGTATTCCCAGCCCATGGAGGGAAAGTAAAGGTGCTGTCACCTACAGCTGGATCCAGGCATCCAGTACTGCGAACACCCAGAAGCCTGACGATCGCTGTCACGTAAAACTTTCATATTCCCATTCTGATTTGCAGAGATGTTTTACACCTCAAATCCCAGGGAATCCCAGTTAAAAGAAGGGCATTGTCTTTTAAGAGGTAGATAGCAATATTAAGAAGAAAGCAAAAAATAAAATGGGCAAAATGGGATACATAGTTCTTCACTTTGAGTCTAATGTAGTGCATTTAATCCTTCCTACTAGCCCACTGGTCTTTAATATTCATTCACTCATAGTTTACCAAATTTGTTTCAACATGAAAGAAGCAGATTATCTCCAATTCTCAACACAAAGTAATAAAATGTAATAAAAGACAGATGCCCACACTCGCATCTTCACTCTTTATCCTTCTGCTCCAACTGATAAGCCAGATGCAAACATTTTTATATATCTCTGTATTATTACAGCTTGGACCACAGGTCAAATGTAACTTTTTCTTGTTCGGTTTTGAAATATTACTCTAATCCTCTATCTTTTTCTATCAGATAACATTTATGGTTCATTTGAAAATAAAGATTAAGCTTTCTGTATCTGAGCAGTATGAAAGATTTACAAACACAAAGACATTTGCTTAAAACACCCACTAGAGGACAGTGCAATTCAATGTGGAAAAGGGATACAAAAATCTCTTTGGAGAGGAGAGCAGGGTTATTTTTTCTACTTAAAGTCAAACTATGTGATTTTGCTTTATAAAAATTATGCAAAATATCATTCTGCCTCTTTGGGATGGAACTTTGAAAGTCTGAAAGTGATAAGTTTAAAGAGGTTGAATCAACAAACAGCAAAGCAAGAAAGCTTGCCATCAGGTGAATAAATACTGATGCAATACAATTTTGAAATCTTGCACTGTTCTAAAACAGGTCAAGGCTTAAAATTCTCTAGTAATGCACCCTGTTGGCCTGGCAGGAAAGGAACTCTGATGAACCTCCAAAACACAATTCAGATTTTTCTGTCTGGGGACACCAACTGCTAGGCAGGAAAAGCAGACTAAGGATTTTGTCCAAAGCTAATCTTTGCTCTGTATTCAAGAGGTTCCTGAGCAATGCAAATCTCACTGAGAGCAGATACCTGGCTCTGCCACATGTCACTGTTGTATGTGAAGCCCTGTTCCTGGATGGCAGGTGAGAGGGCAGCACCTGGCTGGCACTGGAGGGAAGCCTTTTTGAAATGCAACTCCTTTAGCACCATGCTAGGAGTCCCAAATACCACACTTTTGCAAAGCCAAAACTTTGTAGGTCCAGTTTCTGGTGTGCTAAAGCAGCCAGCTTACAGTCTTCAGCCCTTCCTGCTAACAGCAAATTCAGCAGCTAGAACAGGATAGGACCTTACTGGCTTTTGCTGGTTTGAAAACAATTCAGCAACAATCCTCTGCTAACTGATCAGATCCAGGTAGTGGCCCTTCCTTGGGGTATGGAAAACAGGCAGGCCAGGAGGGGTCTTGTGGGCTTCCAAGCAGGGGTTCAGAGATGCAGCGAGGCAGGAGTCCAGAGCGAGGAATGAATTATTTATTAAATTTACACTACCATTTATATATTCTAGTTCCATAAAGCAATTGAACAGTGTTCACACTTCTCCTAGGGTGATTGGTCAAAGTCTCAGACACCCATTTAGAAATGTTTTTTCCTAATATAATGTACACGAGGTCAGAAGATACCAGATATGAATGCTATTTACAAAAACCCTATCTCTTGTTTACATAGCTTACACAGCAAAGGAAAAGTTCTCACAGAATGAATGCAAGAAGAGAAAATTTCCCTGCTAACAGCATTTCAGCATCCACAGGGTCTGGAGCAGGGAGAGCTCTGGTACCCCCAGAATGGACCACCAGGAACATCTTTGCTGTGGACTTCTGTCTTAATTCTCTGTAGCACTGACACAAAAATAAAAATTAAGGGATCAGAGCTCATTAATGGAATGAGATGAAATGAGGACTGGCAAATTACACATCACTGTACCACAATGGGAACAGTCCTCAGGGACATTCCTTCATTCCTTTGCCCAGCTCCAAGGACTGCACATTTTGGGAACAGAAATATTCCAATTCCAGATGCACAGCCTCCTTCCAATTCCAAAATATCATGGCCGGCAGCAATATGGTCTCAGGAACCTCCATTTCAATGAATTTCTGTGAGAAGTCTCACGCCAAGCCTGTTTTGGGAACGTTTCCTCATCTGCAGGACACACACTCTGCCCACCCTGAGCCCTGGCACAAACACATCCATCACGATAATCCATCATTCCCATGCATCCCTTGGTATGGGATCAACTTGAGATGTATTTAGGAAGCTGCAAATCATCCCATGCTTCCTATGCCTGTGCTCCCACCTGGCCAGGCCTCCGTCAGCTCCTGTCCAGAGGCCACATCCCCCACGTTAACACAGAGCAGAGTTAATTAATCCCACCTGATGCCTTAGGATTTTAGCTTTTATATTTTCGTGTATTTGTAATCCTGCAATTCTTTAGTGTGTAACTCTGAGCTCCATGTAGAGTGTCAGCAACTGCTTTTCCCATTTTGGTCAGACACAACAATTCCTCTCCAGGCCTGAGAATCAAGGACCCCTCACTGTCTCAGGCCCCAAGAAATGGAAACAAAAATGAGTTGGGGGGAGCAAACTGGGAGAATGAGACTGCACTGCCTGAAGCTGTAATTAGACAATTAACCTCTGAAATGCAAATTGACAAAACTTGTATCTGTCCCAAAAACGTGTGGCTGTGTCCATCCTGGGTGCAGTCTGTGCGAGTCTCCTGCACTGCCCAAGGTGTGCCCTGTAAAGGCCATTGAATAAATCCCTACCCTTTATCCTTTATCCCTTTTCCCCTACCCTTTATCCCTTTATCCTTTAACTCTGTCCAGCCTCTGTTCCAGGGCAGCCTCTCCAAGGCATCACACTTCATGATCCAGGCAGAGCAGGCGAGTGCCTGCGACCATGCAGGCATGTTCTTTCACTGATAGGAAGCACAACCAGCTCCTAATAAAATACTTATTTATGATAATAAGGGAAAAGAATAAAGACAGGGAAAATAAAATGTTAAGACCACAAAGTACCATTCTAAAGTATACTTGAGATTTAGGAAAATAGCCTTTAGTATTGTTTTGGGGACATAAGGCAGCAGGTAGCTGTTAGAACAATTGTATTTTTGGTGCAAACACGGAAGGATAAATTTTCTACCACATCATGGGTATTTGGAATAATTTTTTTCTGACTCTCATTTAAATATCTGAGCTTCAATATGATCAACCCTTGGATGAGCAGAGCAGACTTCAGACCAGTCTAGGGAAGACAACTACCTGCACAACCACATATTGCAAGACTGGAAAAACACACATCATCAGTTCTTGTGTGTCAGATGAGGGTGCAGTATTTCAGATTGCCTTTAAATTCCTCTTTGTGCACCCAGCACCAAGGGCAGTTGCATGTTTGGGCCTGATTTGGGGGATATTAATCCAGCAAAACCAAGAGGCACCCACGCCACCCCTCTTTAGGCAAAAGCAGCACACGCTGGTCATTAAATACTCAGGGAACTCATCCTGACTGTTCCATATTAGCATGGTAAGTTATAGACACCCTCCAAACCCACTCATCCAAGACAGTTTATACAGCAGCATGACTGGAAGTAGCTCTTCCACAACAGCAAAGTCTATAAAAATTGATCCAATATTTGCTGAATTTTGCCTCTGCACTTCAGATTAATTTCTCAGAGGCACATAATACACTTTCTCTAATGTTTTTACTGTCTGAAGTTTCAATTAGATTTTTGCTAAACAATAATCAGCTTTCTGAAAAATAATGCAGCAGTGTCATCATTATTGAAGCACGTGACACAGGAGGCAGCAACGTGTCCCTGTTATTTCAACAACATGTTCTGCCCTGGGGTGCCTCTGTGTACAGTTTCATCATCCTTTATGGTGTATTAAAAGGCAAAAAGGTCAGACAAGTTTAAATTCTTTGAAGTAAAGAAATGCAATATTCCTCAAAAGAGGGAGCACCTGGAGAGCGTGGGTATGTGATGAAATGGAGCTGGTGCAGGACACAGTCCCCAGCGTGGGCTGCTGCCGGATGAATTGTTCACAGTAAGTTACACTGGATGCTGTGTTGTGGTGTGTGGCAGACACTTGGCAAATGACCAAAGCCAACACTGTTAAATGGCACAATCACAAATACCCACAACGAGGCCTGACTAAGCAGAACTGTGGATTTGATGACTTTCTGTACAAGACTTTCTGTTTAATTCACCAATCAGTTAAAAATTTATGTATTATCAGTTTGGAGACATCTCGAGGTGTCCCTTCTCTCTTCCTTCTGGTTTGACCTTTTCCTAAGTCCAGCCAGAATGTGGTGCCTTGCTCCAAACAGAGAGTTCCTTCATAATTCAGGCAAGAAAAAAACCAAAACCAAACCACCAAAAACCAAATCCCCACTAAGATCTGAAATCTTGATGTGAATAATATTTGAAGTCTACTAGTGAAATTTATTTCCTGAAAAAGAAAGTCACCAGAACCTATCTTTAATTCCTCTTTAGAAATAGTCTTAGAAATACAAATACTATGTTTATTTGGAGTATCAAAGTACTAAGTAAAGGTACTACCCATCACAAGGGAGAGGAGAGATGAAGAACAGTTATTCTTGTGCTCTAGAAAGACTTGGGAATCTTCCTTTTTGTCACCTGAGAAACATCCCTGACTTCTACTCCCCATGCAGCAGAGAATGAAATGCTGTAGAAGCTCCTATCTAGGTCAGGCTGCTTTTCTTACTGAGACAATGGAAACTTTAAAAAGGAATTCTGTACTTCAAGAAGCTTAATTAAAGTATAAAAATGCATTGTCATGGGTACTGAACTGCATATACACATCTGAAATCTCCAAATAATTAAAACACGTTCTTTTACAGTAACATTGTAGTCATCAAAAGCGTGAATTGCTGTGCTCATTAGGTTCCAAATTACTACCACATAAAAATCAGCTCACTTTTAACATGAAGTAAACCAAAGCAGAACTAGTAAAGCTCAGAAAGGTACTTAGGAGAGTGATAAAGGCACTGGACAAGCTTTGTATACAGAATATTCTAAATAAACCACAACTTTCCATCTTAGCAAAGGAAACAGAAGGAGGATTCAGAGCCAAGCCTGCAACTTGGAAGGGAAAAAGGGAACCAGGTGCAACCATTTTGTACTTGCCTCCGGGTAGTTTTGTTTCTTAGTCCTTAATTCTTGTAACGAGATGGTGAAAGTACAAAAGGGGTCCCTTTGCTGTTATTTTCAAATACAGCATACAGTTACAGCTAGAAATGCTGCCACAGGATATTGGTTATGTCAAAACTTACATGAGTTGAGAATATACAGCAACAAATTCCTGGAAAGAAAACCACCAAAGGCTTGTAAAAACAAGGATACCAAAGATCACTAGGAAGCATCCTCAGACACTTGTCCTCTTCTTGTGCTCCTCTTTACCTGCCAAAGGCTACTGCTGGAGAAAACAGATCAGATCAAGACAGATCCAAATCTTACTCAATGCAGTTACATTCTTCCAGTAAAACACAGCTTACATTTCTTTAACTTATCTATGCAACCCTTTTCCAAATTAAATCACAAAATAGCTGGAGTCTGAGTCATATGTTCCTTTACTGGTTTTGTTAATTACAAAACTGCCTAATCTCAGCACCTACCACTTAGCATCAATCAGGAATGTGGCACGGGACAAGTGATTTGTGATTTTGATAACTTCTCCTTTTATTTTAATACAATTAATTCCTTGCTCTTTCCTACCCTTTCAAGGATTGGATCCCAGTAGGAAAATGGGAACAGAAATTAATGCCTATGATTTTGTCCACCTGTGGAACAAGCTTAAGAAGAGCTTATGTGTCCTCTTCCTCTTGCTTCATCCAACCTCTGGTGCTCACCTGGAGGGGGAAGAGCTTGCTCCTGGGACATACCAAGCTCCAGATGGAACACAGCCAAGTGGAATTAGGACATTCTTCCTCCCACCTTGCTAAACTCAGGCTGCAACATTCCCTCACCACCCAGCAGCTCACACTTTTCCCAGAGGTCACCAGCAGGACTTGCTGCCACCTCAACATTAGTGAGAATTTTTGCTCCAGAAATGCTTCTTCTAAAGGCTGTCCACTCTAGAATTATCTATTAAAGACATTCAGCTCTGGACAGGACTGCTGAAAGACAGATAATGATCTTTATCTTCTGCAATGTTTATATAAAGTAATTTAAAGTAAAAAAAAAAAAAAAAAAAGTGACAGTTTAAAAATTAATGACCAGTAATAACATCCCCACAAATAGGATGCTAAGCTAAGAACTGGATTATTGCAAAATGGGATGACTCAGGAGTTGGCAAAGCGGTTCTACATACTTTTTCGGACTGTCTTGCTACTTGCAAAATCATAAAATGCAATGTAACATTTTTTCCTTAAAGCAAGGGGGAAAAGATTGGCCTGACTCTCTGACAAGTACAAATCAGTGATGTCACTTCACTCCTCCTAATAATTTAACCTATCGTCTTCATCTTCACTAAACTTTTTTCACCTATTTTCAGCATTAAGAAGGGAATCACCTTCAGAGAAATAATTATTCGATAATGATCTCCCATCCACTTTTCACAAGTTTATCAAAGCATCTTGTAATAAAACCAGAACTGAATGTTTTAGCCACAAACCCAAAGTGATATCATCAGCAAATCTGAACTGTGAAAGAAGTTATAGAGCTACATTAGGAAACGGATGGAGTGAGCCTAAAACAATCACAGATAAGACAGCATAAAGGAACTTAACTTCAGATTAATCAAGGTTGAGATGCTCAAGGCAACGATGGGGAGTCAGGCACATTAAAATTAACAGGAGCTGCATGTAAATCACAGGCTGCTTCTTATATCTCACCCCAGTTCTGCACAGAACAACACTTGGAATTGTAGGTGTCCGTGTTAACCATATTCCCTTGCTTTACAAGTGATTTTGCAGTATGGTCAAGGAAAATATCTATCTCAAAAAATGGCTCTCCTAGACTTGTTAACTTCAATGAGAATTGGAAAAAGCTTACAAGGGTTTAAAACTCCCACATTAAATTGCACAAAAATGTCAGAACAAGCCTCAAATGTATGCTCTCATAACACTTGAAACTAAGCAGGATGAAAACAAACAAATAGCCAGCAAATACTCAGTTATACAACCAACCACATTTCACACAGCCAAAAGCTGTCACTTGGCTTCTGTAGCACTTTTCCTAAATTCAGATTTTCTGCTGGGTATCGGCAACTTAAATGTAGTTCCTTGGTGTAGGATTCCAAAGATATAAAGAGACAATTCTCAAATAAAAATTAATTCAGAGCCTTAATATAGTGTGAAATTCAATGGCAATATTTAATGCTAAGCACACAAGTCCTGCAGTGTCTCATACCTTTTAATCTCAAAATCAGATAAGCAAGTACATCCAAAGCAGATTACTTATTTGACAATTTGAGAGCATAAAAGTGAAGTTACACATTTATATCTTCTCATGGTGACTTTTTTTTTTTTAATTTCCTGCTGGATGATCCACAAAAAGGAAAAAATCCCATTGTTAGAATCTGTTTCCTCACCTAAGAAATACACCTTGTTTTCTAATACACACAGTACCAAGACAACCTTGTGATCTGGGCTAAACTGCAGAAGAGAATTGAAATTCTGTATTTCAAAAGAAAACGATGCAAATGGTTATAACCAAGGAAATTAATGCAGGCAGAAACAGTTTAATGCATGCATTGCATGTAGTTTTTGTTAATTACTTTTTAAGTACTTATGCACAGTAGTGACTAAAGAGGAATTACATAAAAGGGAGATTACATAAAAACATTTCCAAGTGGGTGTTTCATGCTGAGCCACAGTCTGTAATAGCAGTGCTGATTAACCAGGGCAGCCTTGGCTTCACTTCCAAGGCCTTTAATGGCCCACCATAATCTCATTCACAGAATGGCTTCGGTTGGAAGGGAATGGAAATGTCATCTCATTCCAACCCCTCTGCCATGGGCAGGGACACCTTCCACTATCCCAGGGTGCTCAAAGCACCACCCAACCTGGCCTTGGACACTTCCAGGGATGGGGCAGCCACAGCTTCTCTGGGCACCCTGTGCCAGGGCCTTGCCACCCTCACTGGGAACAAGTTATTTCTTATATCTGATCTAAAAGTATCATCTTTCACTTTAAAGCCATTCCCCCTTGTCCTGTCACTCCATGTCCTTGTAGAAAGTCCATCTCCAGCTCTCCTGGAGCCGCTTTGGGCTAGAGGTGCTCTAAGGTCTCCCTGGAGCCTCCTCTTCTCCAGGTTGAACAACCCCAGCTCTCTCAGCCTGTCTTCATAGCGGGGGTGCTCCAGCACTCAGATCCTCTTTGTGGCCCTCCTCTGGACTTGTTCCTACAGATCCATGCCATTCCCACCTTTTCTCTTTTCAAGCATCAACAGCGTAGGTTCCTGCCCAGATTCTGTCCTGCCAGGTGATGATCGAAGTGCTCTGCTACAAGTCCCTGTTCCAGACAGGTTCCTGCCCTTCTTTTTGGCATGGAAAACATCACAAATACATTTCTGTGAGACGTCAGCCCAAAGATTTCTACCACACCTTGGGGAACCAGCATAAGTCAAGGAACTTGAACTGAAAAAGCGTTTCTTCAATTTGTTATTTGATTTGATAAAGCCATCTCCCAACGAAGTGTGGACACACACTACAAACCTCAAGCTGAGCACTCTTCAAAGCCAAGATACCCTGCAGCATTCTCGACAGCTCTCACCTCAGTGACACCTTCGAGTGTTTACAAAGAGCAAACAAAAGGACTCTGGTTTACTTCTGCCTAATTAAAATGTTTTAAAAGAATTTAATTATAAAATGCCAAACTACACAAATGTAAAGATCTTTCCTACAGAGAATTAGTGATGAATTGAATGATTTTTTTTAATCAAACTGTTGGCAAGCGGTGTGGGTTTCCCGTTTGTAAACAACCATATGAATGCTAAACATATTTATTCACAACTTGACACGAAATACAGCTCTGTAATTAATCATTTCCCTATCTAAGTCAGAAAAAATAAACCCCCAAACTTGTACCCCCTCTTATTATGAAATAGTCAGCTACACATAAATGAATAATTATCTGAATTATCAACTATCTACAGATGTGCAGCTCCTTTCAGCCCAGACAATGGCAGTCCCCTGATACAAACTGCTAATCCCACACACATTCTCTTATTCTTTGTTTAAAGTGAGAAAATCTCCTTACTTATTAAATGCGCTCAATCATGGGCTATTAAAACTATTGTTTCAGGTTATCTATTAATTGCAGGCTTCCCTGTCTACATTCACTGCTAAGGTGCCACTCCTCTTACTAATTGAAAAATGCCTGCCTGAGTGGTTAAAATGTTAAAGGCCATGGGTTAAGACTAATTCTGCAGAAATAAGGTAACTCTTAAGCTGTGAAAAGTTGTCATTGGAATTAACTGTTTGAAATCCTGTCTTATTTTGAAAGCATAAAAGCTGAGCTTTAGATATTAAAAAAATACTCACCAGAATTTATTTAATTTCAAGCTTAAATAATTTGCAAGAATATTTTGCTTTCCGTATCAACAAGATGTTTAGATCTGAAAGACTGTGTGATTGCACTCCCTGTAAGACCTTACTTTAATCTTCTGAAATGCCAACAATTAGGAATCAATACAAAGACAGAGGAACCCATATTGCGCACAGAAACCCATATTGCTCACAGAAAAAGACTAAATTCTTTGTAGGAATATTATATTAATCCGAAATAGACCAGAAGTCTAATCCACTGCTTGAATACTGTTCTGAATGTAATGGCAGCATTTGTATGCTTATTTTTGCACTTCAATAGGAAAAATAAATGTACAAGATCTTTACAAGCTCAGTACATTCAAATAGAATAAAAGTAATAAGCAGACATATTGACCAAGTGACAATTTTGACAGTAAAACAAACAAACAAACAAACAAAAAGCTTCAACACATACAATACAGGACATGGAAGATGTGCCAAGACCTAGACTAGAACAGCATGATGCCACCTCCATCTAAAAGATCTTTTTCATTATAGTTAACCTTGAACTAACAAAGCACCAAATTTCTTACAGACTTAATGTGAGATTGCTCCAGAAATTTAATACAGAAACTTAAGAATAAATGATTTTGTTTAGATACCTGTAACTCAGGTACAGTATTGCAAACTGGTTTGCCTTGGTGTGATGGGAAGAGAAGTGGGAAAGGTGGAGAAACAATTTAACTTTATAATCCATGAAGTCAACAAGAACGACTCTTGAATAACAACAGATAATAAAACATTCATTATCAAAGTTTCACTTTGTCGTTTGTCTTCAGTGTCTGCAGCTGACAGATACACTCATTTATAATCCTCTGCCAGCTGCAAACTGGCAAACACTTTTGAATTAGTCCCTCAACTTGAGCCTACGAATTTAATTGTTTCCACAAACAACTGGGCAATGTTTCAAGACTTTACTTCAAGACATCCAAAAACTCCTATATCGTACCTAACAGAAAAACCAACGGGCTGTTCCCTGGCATTTCCTGGAATGCTGGTTCTGTTCAGAATCAAACACAACCTGGATGAAAAATTTAAGAAGTATCAAAAGTACTGTATCAAGAAAATCTCTTTGCCCTACAAACTTCTGCCTAGAAGAATTTTGATCCGAATTAGAAGCATATCTAAACCTCCAAGGATTTTCATTAAGTAGTCCAAAAAGTTTGTGTGTGCGTAAATCTGCTCTACTGTATGTAATTCACCAGAAACACTTGAAACAGAGTGAAAATTGCTGTTCATATCAATGAAGAAAAATGCTCTCCTCAGTTTTGTTACAAAACTAAGAGTGAAACACTACTTAAACTGCATAAAGAAGAATTTATACTTAAATAGAAAAAAATCAGCAAATTCAAGCCAAGGTAAATGGTACAGTGATTACTGCATTGCTCCTTTCATTTGGGACTATTCTGATCATATGGAATTAAATAGATTGTTCACAAAATCCTCTATGAGCACATGATCAAAGCTATCTCAGACACACGATGATTGCCAGTCACAACTCCAGGCAACACATTGCTGCAGACAAAATTGATGTAAATCAGAAATGAGAAGCACTGGAAAAACATGATAGGTCCTTGTTGAAACAGTCAGTACATCTCTCATAAATACTCAAATACTTTATAGTCATTATTTCTTGATTTTTCAACCAGCCAGATGACAAACTCCAAATATTTGATTAAAAATATATCAAGAGGCCTTGGAATTAAGACTTAGAGAAAGAACTGTGTCAGCAAGTTATGACCACTCATGCATTATGACTGAAATGCACGAGCATTTGTAAAGGTCCCTTTGCAAGAGGTTACCAAAGGAGTAATTCAACGTGGAAGAAACAGCATTGCCAGGGATTAGGAATAAGACAGGCTGGATTTGGAAAGCAAAATACAAAGTGAAAAGGGTCAATTTTCATGTTGGCAGATATCTACCAGTGAATGAATGTCTCAAAGTTTAATTTAAAATATGTAAAAGTTCTCTAGAAAGGTGAGGAGTGATACAACCAGTGGTCTGAAGAAAGTCAATTAATTGGTTATAGTTGATGAAAAACAGAAGGAACAACAATACGGCGATATTGAAATGATCCGATTTAGCAGCTCCTGCACTCTTTCACCTGTGAATTAATTCCTCTGCTCAAGTAGAGCAGTGAGATTAATGTACATGGGAATGGTTTACTCATCCTGTCAAAAAACCAAAACCTGCTCAAAGTCCAGATAATCAAGTTTGGATAACAAAGCACCAAAATACACATGCAAAATTCTTCATTTTTCCATAGGTTTACAAATATTCTGTTCAGCAGAGATAAAAAATCTTATGCAGAATTTCATTGCAATGGATTCAGAGGTAAACAGGTGTGGTACTTGACAGAGAAAACAGCATAAATATACTAATATTTCATTACTCTTTATGCAATGAATATATTCATTCATTCACATAAGGAGAACATTCTTTTATAGTCATCGCTATCAAAAGTACAGAGATATATGAAAGAATTTAAAATAAGCCATTGCTATTAAATTATAATCTTAGATCTGTCTTTACAAATATATTTAACCACTCCAAGCATATGGATTTTATAATTGAAAAGTCAATACAACATTTTAGGAAATTTAAAAAAAAATATTTCAGGAAATCTGAAGAAGATGTTTTATTTTTGGTTGGTAATTGCCTCTTAAGGGGTTTCTTTAACCCTTCTCTTTTAATTAGCCATCTGTTAAAGGTTATCATCAGAAATATAATAAGTAATAGAGATGACAATTCTGATCCAAACTGGCAGTATTTTTGCTTGTGTCCTGTGTTTATTGATTCTGTATTCTTTCCCTTCAAGGACGGGCACTTGGAGTACAGCAAACTCACGGCACTGGTGTTTCAAAGGAGGCTTACTCAACATCACCCTTTAATGCAAATTGCCAGGGCAAGACCACGGACATGACAGTTGACTGTCACCAGGATGTTTGGATTCTTGATCTAAATACTTACACCTCAAACTGGCCATTGTTCATGATGCTTACTTACAAAGAGTAAGTATTCATTCAATGTCACGACCTCAGTTATTTTCTGGCCTGTTCTACAAGTTTCCATAAAATCTCTTTTCCTGCAAAACAACTACGGTTCAGTTAATCACCATCATAGCCAGCCTCTATTACTACCTGCTAGGCTTTGATTACCAGGACTTCAGCAAATCCAATATCCTCGATTCTCTCTTATGGCTGCAGCTGTGAAAATGACTTCTGGAGAACACTGGAACTGGCAGAAAATGCCAAAGCGGTTCTACATTGGGAGCTTGCTTCTCTCCCTCTGGTATAAAATTCACGCACGAGTTACAAAGCTACTTCTGAAATAACTGTCCACTCTTCAGGCTCTGAAACCAGAACCCAGCAAGTCCTCCTTGTGTCTGTCCAAACCTGGTCACCCCACCCAACACTGAGGAATCACAACCCTACTTTATGCCCCGCATTTATTACTTGACAAATGAACTCCACAAACCCACGTAATGGCAGAGCTGTGAATGCTCCCAGTTAATAACGCTTCACGTGAGGAAGGAACTGGAATTCTTCCAAACGTTTTACAGCCAAACGAACAAGAATTTCCTTATTGTTAAATCACAAACTCCTCGGTCAAGATCGACATTTAGCTACAGTCGTTGGCTGCAGTGTAGGCAGGACAAACTGTTTTAAAGCACAGAACTATGCAGTAGTTCAGCCTGTATATTGCTGAATGTGGATGTCACCGGGATGTTTGGGTTTTCACTTCACTTACTGGTTATTTTCAGGCCTTCCCATGTACGGCAAGCATTTGTAAGCATTCTTCTAAAAGCATGTTGGTCCATTAAAAAAAAGTCCAAAAAATGCATGGACACTGTCCAACACTGCACACAGCTGCAAATGGTAAAGACCCAAATGTGTACAAACCCTCAAAGGAACAAAACCCATTGTATTGATTTCTGGATAGCTATTTTGGTTTCCCAATTATGAAAAAGCTACAGGTAGCAGTTTTCAGTATAATCTGATGCTGCAGTTGTCGCCTGTTTCTCATTAATTTTTCATTCCTACAAGAAAAAGTCTTTCCTGGGAGCACTAAGTGTCAGTGCAAGTCTGTTTCATTCACTTTTCAACACCAGACACGTATTTATTCCTAAGTTTTCAATTCCATTGCATAGCTTGCTATGCAACTTGCACACATCAACCCCAGCAGCAGACAGCTTTTCACCAGAAACTTGTAACTTGACATATACCTTGTCTTGCCTTAGGCTTAAATTGATTAATTCATCTTTCACTTGAGATAAAGTCTCCCATTTAAAATGTTTTAGTAGGAAAAGGCAGATTTTACAAACTGAACCAGAAAAAGGACTTTCAGCATCTTTGTCACACTTGCAAATTTGATATTATGCACAGCTGTTAAGGAAGTCTTCAACTTAATTTTGCTGTTGCTATCTACATGAAGTTTCTGCTTTCTGGATACTCCTTCCCATGCAAAATATGAGGACTACAAAGCACAGGTTTTCTCAGTCTTTTCTCCTCTTAGAATTCAATTTAAGTCTCACATTCTAAGATTTTTGGCAAGAAAATGGAGTCTCAGGAGTTACTCAGAATATCAAAAACTCACTTAAGAAACTCATTCTATTGCACTACTGAGTGGAACACCACAGAATAACTTTTGACAGGAGACAGCTAATACTGCAGAAGGCACCAACATACTACAGTAGGTTAACTATGGAAAAGCTTCCAGGAATGTATGTGGTATCTGTCTAAACTAATGATGACGATTGAGAATTTCTTCTAAAAAAGATATATGCTAATTCAATCACAGAACTCTGACCTCAAGGCAAGGATTTTTGGTCAAATGTTTGTGGGAAGTCAAACGAGATGATCTTAAAGGTCTTTCCTAATCTTCAAATCTGTCTCAAGGAGCACATACAGATTTGGGGTTGTATAACTTCCATGTGCCTCAACATTTTCAGCATATTACTGACATAAATTTGTTTTAACTCTGGAGTAACACGGTAGCTGATCATCAGAATATCCATCAGCTGCTCCCTTGACAGCTCATTCTGATGGAAGGACACGAGATGAGAGCAGGGCAGTTCAACCTGGAAAGTAAATTAAGCATGTATGGAAAGCTGTTCTGAATGGAGCAAAGAGAGGAAGAACCCCCTGCCTCAAATGTTTTTCTCATGAATTTGCTCAGTTTTTTAACCCTAACAAAGATAAAGATGAGCTCATTTTCATCTGACATTTCCTCTTTAATAGCACAAACACTCCTCATGTGTTGAATTTGAAACAAAGAGCACACAAAAGCAGCGCATTTGGGAGGTTGCTGGAAAGAACCATTTCCAGGTTAGACTGGAAATGTGCATCCACTCTTCCAGGTGGCACTGTTCTCTGTCCTGCAGCTGAAGGCAAGGAATTGTGAACAGCAGCAGGACTGTCAGCTTGATTTTCACTTGTATTTGAGGCACACAGGCCACTTTGAGCCCTTTTCATCCACACAGCAAAGCTGACTTGCAGCAAATGAAATGCTACATCACGTTATTCTGTGAAGAACTGCTGAGAATAACACTGCTGAGCACTTAAATCAAGGCAAGGTACGTCCTTTGGCAGGGAAATAAGACTCAGGCTTGTACCTACCATGTGCCTGAATAGGGGAAAGGGCTGCAGAACAAAGGGTTTTAATGGAAGCCACGACATCTCCTTTAAATGTGAAAACAATGTCAGAAGCACCATTCCATGGCCAGTTCTCTGACCAGGCAGCTGTACACATCCTACAGCCACATTTCTACAACTGTATTTATCCTGATGTTATGAACTTTACAGTTGAATTAATGAATAAAATAAAAGCAACCTGAGCAGTGAAAATTCAAAACTATTATTAATCCTGTAGACTAATGATATTAGTGACTGTCCACCTACAATGACATATGATAGACAGGAGAGGTACTAAACCATTCAAACCATATATTTTAGAAGTCTGTATAATCCTTCCTCTCTCCCCCTCCTCAAATATTTATTTTCCATAGCAATAATGACCTCAGTATTCAAGGCAGTCTTCGAAGATTAATGACCAGTGGAGGTTAATGGTCCTCAGCCATTCTTCAAACCATCAGGTCCTCCCAGCCAGTCATTAATCCACAAGAAATGCCTTAATGCTTCACTTATTACTGCTTAAGCACCAAGCCTGTAAATTTTCAGGGCATTAAATCTCAAAAAGTAACCTTTTTGTCTTCATAGACCTCTATTTCAAGAAAGCAGGCAGATGAGATGAAAGTGACTTCATTTTACAGGGATTCTCCTCAACTTTACCAAAGAACAGCATTTATTTGTGTTTATTTGCATTTATTTGTTTTGGGCACTAATAAATAACATCTCCTTTCCTGTCAAAATATGGATACCAAACCTTCTTCAGCCAGCACGTTTTTGACACCTCTATAAATACGTGCCCTCCCTCAGCTCAGCGCGGCAGGAGACCGCAGCGGAGCACGTGGCATCGCACAACCAGGTCACACAATTTCTGGTTTCTGACACAGCTCTGCCTCTGCCTCTTGGGTAACTCGGGAGAGTACTGCCACCTCCAGGGAGCTTCTTCCCTTTAATTCTTTTCCTCTTTGGGTTAAACTTCTTAAGGTGCCACCTCCAGGGAGCTTCTTCCCTTTAATTCTTTTCCTCTTTGGGTTAAACTTCTTAAGGTGCCACCTCCAGGGAGCTTCTTCCCTTTAATTCTTTTCCTCTTTGGGTTAAACTGCTTAAGGAAAGGAAGAGTTCTACTGTAGGATGAGTACAGAGAGACCTCGATTTCAGCCCAGGTTTCTATTCCATACTTCAACATAAACAATTACAACAAATCTCTTCCAAGAGTCTGTAAAACTCAACATTCCCCTGTACATAATTTTGCACACTGAAGTGGTACAACGTGTAAAAATCATCAGATCACAGCATGTTTTGGGTTGGAGTGAGTTGAAACTTCAACTGCTACCTTACCATGGGCAGGGACACCTTCCACTATTCCAGGTTTCTCCAAACCACATCCAGCCTGGCACTGGACACTTCCTGGGATGGGGTGGGGTGGGGCAGCCACAGCTTCCCTGGGCAACCTGTGCCAAGGCCTCAGCACATTCACAACCATCACAACTCATCATCTTTCCTCCACACCATTTATTAGTCTTTTTAAAAGTCATGACAAACGATTTGCTTTATTGTTCCTGGATGCCAACAGAATAAGCCATCAAAAATGGCAAAAAAATCAAGTCTTTCTTTAAATAGTAACACCATCAATCACACAATTTATATCCATTCAGAAGGTCAATTACACAAATGTATCTAATTTGGATACATTTGATCTACGCAGCCCATCAATCATCTAAAGGGTAGCCTTTCTTCACCCTTTTCTTTACCTTTCTCCTATTCTTTTAAATGGACATCAAGTTTTACATTCTTTCCTTATTGTAATGCTCTAGTTAATAAGATGTGTTTTACAAAGCGTTCACAACTCTGATGTCTAAAAGAAAATGAAAAAGATCTTTGTAGGGTTCAGTGTCCACAGATATGATAAACACAGCAAGGTTTCATTATTCCTCAATCATTTTCTTTGAGGAAAACACCACAACAGGTTCAGAAAAATGTTGACATTAAATTTAGAAAAGGACTAGACATAATATCAGACTATTATCATGCTCATTTATATTGGCACTCAACGAGCATTAGTTGTGAAGGCAGCAGGGCTGGCTGTCAAACGTGAGCAAATTGACAAGCTATTAGAGTGCCAACTGGAGGGATTCAATTAGAACATTTACTCCAGCACCAGCAAAGCCTTGCTTTTAAGATAAGGCAGAAATGTGGTGTGTGTTGACCGGGAAATAAAGATAGAAAATTAATAGGCATAGACAGAAATGTATCACTTCCTTTCTGCTATAAAAGCTACAAACAAAGAGATTAACTCGAAAATATTAACTCTAAAAGAGGTAATATCCAACACAAATCAAAGGAAAACAGCGTGGGCAAGTCTGTGTCCTGGTTCAGTCCCAGAGACTGACAAGCTCTGTGAGCTCCCCGAAGCTGCTTTGGGATCCCAGTTCGGGGACCCTTCAGCCTTGGACACTGACACCTTGACACTGACTGTTCCCCCAAGTACTGAATAAATTTCAAGAAGAGCTGGGGAGTTTTTAACAATCTTTTAAGACAAAACAACATAAAACCCACAACCCAAACCTGACAAAACCTCACCCAGACACATCCTCACAGAATATTCTGAGTTGTAAGGGACACACACGGATCATTGAGTCCAACTCTTAAGGGACTGGACCAAACCCCTGATACTGGCACTAAATGACACCATTCCCATCTCCTCACTCATCTTTGCAGAGCCTCTGCTTCCTCCAGCAGCAAGGTGTTGAACAGAGATGTGCTTGGTTGCCACTTCCTACCAGGGAGCTGGATTTGGCCCCGTGTTCAGAAGTGCCACTGCAAACCAGAGTGCAGGGGCTGAAAGGACAATCCACAAAGGAGGAATGGAAAGATAGGAATACAAATTCCCACATGGGAAAGGACAAAGACTCAGAAGAAGAGGGAGGAACCATACAAGAAACTCCTGCAAGAGTCTGGGCATACTGAGAGAACACATTTGAAGCCAGATCCTGTTTCCAGATGCACATCTGGAGTTATATCACAGCCTATGGAAACAGCATTTACCACCTGCCATCTTCTGTGCATGCAACCAGATCACTAATTCAACCCCAAAAGATACCTGCGAGGAGTTCCAGTCACTCACTTGACAGATCATGAATTATCTCTCCTTTTTCAGCCTACTTACTTTCAAAGTTTTCCAGATAGATGGCTTGTGCTGTATTTCAAAGAGGAAGTGGCTTTTGGCAGAACTCTGCAAACAGAAATGCAGGCTGAGTAAGGGAAGAACCTACTCAGGAGACTCCTTGCCTCATCAGGAAGGGCACACACCGAGCTAATTTCAGGATCAAAGTCTCACACTATAGCTCTTGCTGACAGGATTTTTTTTTTTTTTTGGTATGATATTCACTTCTCTGTGTTTTTAAAAATGTTTAGTTCCAGTTCTACTAAGATTAAATAATTATACTCCCTCCTTCATGTTTACACCTTTTATACACTTCAAAATGCTCAGCATGTCCCTCCTCCCAGGGAGTATAATTTTTTACCACTTCCCTATAACCCTTTCACCCCCTGCCTCCATTATTTTTGATGTTTTCTTTGATGTATTCAGACACAGAAGTTTGATGGAGGAACAAAATAAAGGCATTTATGCCAGGTCCAATTTATCAAAATCTACACAAGAATGGTTTCAAAGGACAAGAAATAAAAGTTTTCCCTTTTCACATATTTACAAAATGCAATCAAAATTCACCAAATCCTTTAAAAAATATTAACAAGGAAAAAGGAGAGAACACTTTAGCTGTAGCTCAGGATAGGAAAGGTACACTAGAGCTTTAAAAACCCTGGACTGGAGAATAGCAGCAAGATAAGGGAAGTTTGCTTGAAACCGTTATGATAAAAATGTGTATGAAGCATGCATGGAAAACTGGTATGTGTGATAGGGGAAAAAATGGGAATAAAAATTAATAGGAGATGGTGTGGGAGCCTCTAAAGGTTTCATTGCTGTGAGCTTGAAGTGACAACATCTCTAACAGGTGCCAGAGATAGGAATGTCCTACATGGATTTTCCCCCCATGAGTGACAATAATCATAAAGATAGAGCATCTGCACCATCACATTTCTATTTCAAGTCATTTATTTGATTTTGGCTTTTTGATGTTGGTCTTTGGAGGAAATCAGTTTTTGTGGAAACAATTTTGTCACTGATGCAGCAGGTGAAAAGTCGTGTCAGTGAAAAGTTAGTTTATGCACCATTTTGAAACCTAAAGGGTGGTTTGGGTAAAAAAACAACATAAACTGTACTGAAATGTGTGTTCTGTCTGTGGCTGCACCAACTGCTCTGCCCCAGTGGACAATCAGTGCTTCACTGCACTGCACCCAACACATGGAGAAACCTGCTCTCTTCACTCTGCAGGCAGCCAGCAGCTGGGAAAGAACAGCAACTCAAGAATTTCCAGCTCCAGCAGAATTTGGACATTTCAGACACAGTCCTAAGGAAAGGATTCTGTCTTAGCATCCCAGCTTATGCAAGAGAGGAATCCTGCCTTCAACAAGTCCTTTGCCTTGATCCTAAGTCTCAAGAAACACATCAAGAAACACATCATCCCCGTCTCGCCTATTCCTGATGGCTTTTCTAAGCTGAATGAAATTACTCCAGTCTTTCTTGAAAGCTGAGACAGCTCCTCCTGTCTTCCTAGAATGATTTTCCAAGAATTGCTGCTACAGAGCTGTTGTGACCATAGGAACTCTGTTGTGTTAGAATGAATCCCAGAATGGGCTGGAAGGAACCTTAAAACTCATCTCATTCCATCCCTTGCCATGGGCAGGGGCACTTTCCACTATCCCAGGTTGCTCTAAGCCCTGTCCAACCTGGCCTTGGACACTTGGCTTCAGCGTGCACACAGTGAACATTGCCCCAGGCTCTGTGCATGTGCATAACTGCAGTACCTAGGAAAGAAAACCAGCTCAATTCACCCTGCACAGAAAAGAACTAAACAGGTATTAAGGATCTAATAGGATTTTAGTAGATTAATGCAAACCAGCACTAACCCTTCACTACCAGGAGATTTATAAATAATAGAAATATCTCACTAAGGAGAGAATCAGACCTTGACTGCTCATGGACATGAAACTTTTTCTCTCCCTATGGCAGTTTTGAAATTTCATCTCCAACTCTGAAAATAGAAATTTCAAAATTATTCTCAGTTAAATCCACAGAAGCACTGACCTTCAGTATCTGCAATGTTCAAAGAAAAAGACACTTGCACTTCTGATTGACAGATCCATTGCAAACACAGTCTCAGCAGCTCCAGTGTGAGTGTTGAGAAATGCAACCTGAGCATCTACAACTCATTCATTCTAACTTATTGAAGCAGTTTTTCCTTGTCAGGAGAATTGCACAATTCAAGATTCAACCCTACAGAGAACAGCAATCAGGAAACCACTCTCACGTATGAAGTGATCTTAAGCACTGGAGTGACAAAATAAAGAAAATGTTCCAATAGAATTCCATATCAATAGGAAAGTGCCTGCTTTCAATTAAAATCTTGAATTACCCTTTGTATTTATTACTTGGAGAACCCATAAGCAATTTAAGTAAAATACATATACTGAAAAAGCCCCTTACACCTTAAAATAAACTCTAAGCTGCAAATTAGGGAAATCTGAACTTAATGCCTATGCAAGTGTGTTTGCAAAAGATAAATCTACTTTGTTCATTCTGGAGAACAGTTTTCTACTATAGAAACACTTCCTGGGAGAGACCTTACTTGGATCTTTCCAGCTTGAGATTCCACAATTGATTCCTGGAAACCTTGACCTGCCAGCCCCACGCAGACCATGCAGAACTAACAGTGAAAACCAAAGCACACCAATGTCACAGCCCCTGTCCTGTGCTCCTCAGAGCAGTCTCCAAACTAAACCAAACCAGAAAAATACATCCAAGTTTCCTTAAGAGCTAAGGATTAAGAGAGAAACTTGATATTACCTGCCTCCATTTATTTTAAGTGAAAGTACTCAAAAATACTTGGAGAATTGTCTTAAAACCTTTCCAGAACTGGAAAATATTGTTACAGCTTTAAGTGCTTTTGCCTCCAACCCTTCCAAACCCTCTGCTATCTAAAATGTTAGATAATACCTCAGTGGGTTACCAAATTAAACCCCCTCGTTCAGGGCTGAAAAGCTCTTGAATACACGAGCAAGATCAAAGCAGGTAAGCTCAATAAACTGTGTAGTCCCTGTTTAGGGACTGGAGGAGCATCACTTCCCCAGCATGTTGGAAGTAATTTTCTCTGGTGACATGCTATGTTTTGTCTTACTGAACATTTAACCTCTAGATCTGGACAGCACACATTTGGCACCGGCACATTTCTTTAGGGAACACCAGAGTGGTTACTTCAAGTGACAGTTTTCTAATTATTCTGTCAAGCATCAATCTGTGAAGTTCCCAGTTCCTCAGCACCCTGATTGACAGGGCAATCAGCACTTTACTTAAAGCCTCTAGAGCTGTTCTGGCCTGACAAATGCTTTAAAAAAAAAAGAATAAAACCAACCCAACCAACCCCCTCCTCCCCAGTGTGAAATTGGAGTGGAATATTTGACTTCCAAAACAAATCACCACTTTCTGCAAATACAATTCCCCAAAGTAACCAAAAAATTGCATTAGCATGTAAAATGCACCTCTAGAGAAGGAAGAGCTGACCAAAACAGTATTTTCTTTTCTATTACAATAATTCATTTGTGGCATTTTATTTTGGAGCAAATCGGCTGATGAAAGTACATCAAAAACACAGAAGGAATTGAGATAGCACAATCATTTTCACTGAAGTTTTCCTTCTCTTCTCTTAAGAGAGGGAAAAGAGCCCCACCTTTGAAGCACTTTTAGCTTGATTCCAAGTTCCCCTGATTTCTGATAAACATCATCTTTCTCTGCTGAGGGTGTTATTGTGACTCTGGGGCCTTACAGCACCTCTGGCTGTAAGAAGTGAGAAAATGAGGGACTTGGTGAGTGATAAACAATTATCCCTGTACCAAGTGCAGGGAATAGTAAAAGCTATTTAGTAGTCATGACCACGACTTCCTAAATAACGTGAAAGTACTTCACGCTCTTTATCCCCCGTGTAATTAAATTCAACACCAGGGCTGAGATTTTGACCAAGAAGTTGGCACTAGAATTACACAGGGTTTGATTTATATGCTAAGATGCTGCACCTGAGAATTCAATAGTGGAGTTGCTCTTCTTGGCTTGCTGGGACAATCTCGTATTGGTATTGTTCAACTTCATGGAGAGAGAAGCTCTCTCGCCGTACAGAACTGCAACACCAATACCAGCAGGATACTAATAATAATTTCTACTGAAATCAAACTTGTGCCAGATTTTCTCCTTTGGTTTGAAATGGTAAATTATGAATGATGGCAGTTTGGTAGCCAGCTTTTTATGGTGAGCGCTCTGGAGTGCTCTGTGGTAAAACCCACTGAACTCAGCAAGACTAAAAAAGAAATGAAATACCGAATCAGGTGTCAAACAAAGGGTGAAAAAGTGCAGCACATTTTATCCCTAATCAGAGTGAGCTGCAGAAAATCTCCTTCTCAATTTAACCCCCTCATTTTTTTTTTAAATGACATTAAATATGAAAACACATTCACACAAAAATCCTTTTTTTTACTTGGATTTGAGTCAAAACTCCCAATAGTTCTTGACAGAAGGGAATGACAGAGCTGACCACTGGTATTACAAGTGGCAGAAGGAAGTTCTTTGATCAAAAGCCTCCCAGTGCAGTGGTCAGTAAGGTGGAAGCTGTTCCACCGCTCAGGGGCAAGGCTGAACCCATCTGCTTTTCTCATGGAAGTGCAACAGATGTTCAGCATTATTAAGAGAGTTAAAGGAATGTTGCTGATATGTAGACACCATCTTTTCTCTAATTGTTTTGAACTTTTCAGTTCAATTACTTCCACAGTTTGTATGACTAAGTGAAAACAAAAATGTATTTGAGATTCTCACAAAGTAATACACACAAAAATCCCAGAACAACTGTGCAGAGCCCCATGGAAGTTTTGATTAAAGGCAAATCCTTCACAATTCAGAGAGCATATACTCAATCAGTGGTTGAAGAGGAAAACCTCCAGGGAGCAGCAGGAACTAAACAATTCTGATAAGGTTTCTGTGACTTTTCAGCAAATAGTAATTTGCTCCTTTATATTTCTTCAATGAGAAGTCAAGCATTGCAGTCTCAAACCTTTAAATCAAATGATTTGCTGGGCATCAGGCATTCAACTTTCACCACCTACTATAAAATATTGACTCTGCACATTCATTCATTTCTACCCAATAATTGATTCTTCTTTTTTTTGCCTGTTACAGGCCCATAACAGTATTCCGGGAGGTTGACTTAATCAAGATTTAGTTAAGAAAAAAAGAAATCCTCAGCGTTTTCAGGTTTTAATCTTGTCTAGATTAAAACCTGCACCACATAAGCATGCGTATAATCTATTTCCTTAATGAGATGTTTTTACTCTTTTCCTGTGTTATCACTATTAATTCCAAATCTACCATTCAGGAGTGCCATCCATAGTTTATACAAAGGTTTCTGCTTTAATCACGGGGTTGCCACCACTCTGTCACAGGACAGGGCTTTATGCACACCTTTGCTTCACGACCTTCTCAGCGGCGCCCTGTCTGAAAGTGCACATTTCATTCCTTTTTCTGGTAAAGTGAACACTGACTTCCATGGCCAGCTTACCTGTCAGCCACCCCGAAATCCAATTTTCTGGCACTGATAGCAGGATTGCTGTGCTTCCTGCACGGAGGCACTGCAGAGCTCTTGGGGGGAGGATGGCAGAGGATGGCGGGAGCCACAACAGCTCCAGCTCCTCTGCCCTGAGCAGTTTTTTTGCAGCAAGGGAGGCTTCTTCTCCTCCAGCTTCCCAGGGAATGAACATCTGGTGCTCTGCAGCTCTTTGGTTACTCAGGCTTACCCTTAAATAATTAGAAATGGTTCCTAAAGTACAGCAACAGCCAGCAGTGCATACCAAACAGGCTGTGGAAATGTGCACGGAAGCTGTGTCAGAGCAGCAGTCGGGTACGCATCTGCAGGTTTACTCACACAACTTCACCGTTGCAAACTGCATGTAAAAATTAAAAAAGAAAGTTCTCTTTTCCCTCTACTCATTTGAAGAGTAAAATATGTAAATGAAAAACAATACGACAGCCACAGCAGAAGATTCGAGGTGAAAATGGTTTTGTAAAAGCAGTCAAATATCTTTTAAATTCACTTGGAATAGGTGCAGTAGTGCAATACCTGCTCCATCCCAGCCAAACAGAAGAAATTATGTGACTATTTGCAACAAGTAAGGCTACCTTATTCTTAATTAACTCCTCTAATTGCTTGAAAAAAAATCTTTAAAATGTTTGGTATTTTTCTGCTGAAAACATCTGAATAATTTTGGAAATTTCAGCAAAATCTATCTGGCCAGATATTATCCACCTGTCTTCCCACATACTGGCACTAACTGTCTTTTAGTTGGAATTTTCCAAGTAATTTGGCTCAAAATTGTTTAACCTTTTCCCATAAAAAATATGAAAACCCAAGTTTTTAGCTCTTTTCCTTGAGACAGTTCTCTTCTCCAGAAATGTGTGGTTGTCCACCAACCCCAAGGAAAACCGACAGTTTCCATTAAAAGGATCTCAGATTTCCAAATAAAACCCTTCAGTTAAAGTGACAGTGTCTGTTAACATTGAGATACTACCATTGCCAAAAAAAAAAAAAAGGCTTTGCATTTTCATTCTGCTTTGCAATGGAGACGTAGGAAAATGCTTGGGAATTGGGACCCTGTCTTCCTTGACAAGCAGAGCCTGTACAGGATCCCAGCCACGTAACCTGTGCCAAAAGGCAGCAGGAGCCCAGTTTGTACCTTTAAGCCCCCATGGCCACCTGCTGCCTTCCCCCAGATGCAATCCCTTCCTCGGGCATCCACAACCACAGGTAACTCCCCTGCAGTTCAGTGGGTTTTCTGTCCACATTTTAGAAAGGAATCCATATTGTCATTTTAATAATGGAGAGGGAATGCATTCCTTAAATACAGATATTTAAGATTACTTTCCCCTCCAGTGCTTTTAAAGGTACCCACATAGCAAGCAAGAGCTCAATTCTGTTGAACAAAGGGGGCAGAGAAGAAACATCCTTTTGACTCGTCACAAAAGGAGTGGAAAAACAGGGCAGCAAAAATTTCCTGCTTTCTGTTCACTCACATTGAGCCAGAATCTACCATGGTGTTTGGGACAGAAAAACAAACACGTGAGGATGTTTAACATAGAGAGAAAAGCTTACAAGGCAAATGAACAAAACAAATGAACAAAACAAATGAACAAAACACCCATAGGAAAATTATTTCCCTCCCCAAAGGTATTAGGTAGAACCTTAAAGAAAATTCGAAAAGCTGGTTAAGCTCAGGGCTATAAATATGTATACATTACATATACATTTCAAGCCAAAGTCACTGAAAGATCAAGTGGCTGACACATGCTCCCTGCACCTGACACAAACAGCACATTTTCAATTAAAAATGTGCCGGTTTGGACACAAATCCAGGAGGAAACAACCCGAGAGGGGCGTCTCTCTCTCTCTCTCTCCTGCCTGCCAGGCAAGCAGGCCCCAGCAGCACCTCCCCCACGGGTTCGGGAAAATAATTTCTCGAGTGAAAGTGAAAAAAACTATTTATTTAACAAACAGAGCCCCCGCTATCACGGGGGAAAAAGGATATTGAAATCCCCTCCCCTGTCCCCTAAAAGAGGACGATGGATTTTAGAGTTCTTTCTGTAGGTAAAACCTGCAGTCCTGAGCTGGGCCAGGCCAGGCAGGGTCCGACGATCCCCCTTGGAGGGTCCCGCCGAGCAGGTCCGGAGATGGGAGCTGGTCTGGGATGAAAAGCAAGCCAAAAACAGTCCAAAAAGGAACAGAAGCCGCTGAGGCAGATCACAGTCCCTTCTCCACTGAAAGCCGAAGAGACTAGAGCGCAAAAGTCCTCTAACCAACAAATGTTGTCAGAATCGGGAGAGAAAAGAATGCAAAACATTCTAGATGCAAGGTCAAGCTGGCCGCTTTGAAGAGGTCTCTCGGCTTCTCTCTCCCCCCTTTGCAATTTAAAGGTACACTAGAGATCAAGCAGGCGATGGGGAATACAGTATGGTCATAGAATCACCCCAAGGCAGATGGTTTTCTCCAGGGTAGTTCAGGTTTCGTGTCTGCTCATAACCGTGTGATACCCACAAAATCCAGTATATTCCCAGAGACAGCCCCTGGGCTTTGCCCAGCTCTGGCTGAAGTGGTTCTTCCTCACCCCTTACACCCTCACGCTGCTTTACACAGACCCTACACCCCGCTGCTCCTTTGGTTAACGCAACTGCCGGAGCCACCAAACCAGCTGAACCCCTGGGAAAGTGCCCACGGAGTCCGTTGGGAATATTCCTACACACACCCCAGACTACAAACAGGAAAGAATTGCCCACTGGGAGACGGAAATGGAATAACTTCTGTTTTCTGCAGACTGCTATCAAAAGTAGGAGCACGAAAAGAAATAAACTGTTCACTCTTCGCACCGCTCTAAAGAAAACACCTGGCTTTAGAGACTGCTGAATATGACAGGTACAAAGAAATGCAACAATTTTCAACAAACAGGACTAAGTTTATCTTCCTATAAGAGGGTAGTTTTTTATTAGAAGATGAAACCAAACCTCGAGCAAAAAGAGTAAGAGCTACTCATTTGTGGTAGATGTGGACTTGATTTGCTAACTACTTAAGCACATGGTCAGCTTTAAAACTGAATAGACTCATTTATTTCAGCTTTATCCATCCATTCAGAATAATAGATAATAAAATATTAAAACTTGCAACAGGTTTGAATTCCTGTTGAATTTGAGCATGAATATGAAGTGAAATAATTCAGTCCTACTTGAAACAAAACAGAGATTCAAGAGAAATAGCTTTTGTTCTCTTTCATTAAGCTGTATTTCAAACAATTTTTGTCTTTTCTGAAACTTTTCCATCACTCTAAGATACTCATAAAAAAAAAAAAAAAGAAAAAAATGCATCTTTACTCTAAAGATCTTAGGAATATCAGGCCCTTCTGTCATTAAAAGATAATTTTATGATGGGAAAATGATTGTTAATTTTGTCATGGTTTACCATGTTTTCCCCAAATTGAGTCTTATCAGTAAGAAAAATATGAAGTCCTATCTACCTGTGCTCCATCCACCCAGGGTGCTTCTGAAATGATAAGTAAAATCAGGTGTTATTTATTTCACTGTCATGAGAGTGTGCCTAACCCAGCACAAATGGCTGAAAGCACCTACCCGAGATACACATTTCATCATCTGGGCCAGTTTATCAGGAACAGATGGAGGCAAGGTGATTAAACTTCTTCATTTTGACTGAAAGAACAAACACTTTCATAGACAGCCATAACACCCACTTAAAAATAATGAGAATTAAAATGCGATTTTCTCCTCAGAAGAGTTTAAGTAAGGACACCTACAACTTTTCTTTTAATATACTATTTCCTACCTGTATTATCAGATTATTTGTCTTTCATTCTCCTGTATGTGTGCTAGATAGATGAGTTATCAAATTGAGTTTCCTAAAATATCTTCTCTTTTTATCCTCGCTAATTGTGCAATGAGTCATATAAATTTTCAAAATTTAATCAATTTGGAAATCCCAGTGCAGGATTAAACACGTTTCTGATGTATTTTACATGGCGTTTCCTTTTGCTGGGCAATCCCAAGGCACGCAAACGCAACCGCGCGTTCTGCTGCGCGCTCTGGACGTGACATCAGGCCTTCGGCGGTCGGAGGTGCTGGGAAGGTGTCCAGGGTGGAGATTTACTGCCTGCAGTCATCACCTTCCACCTGAGGGCCTGCTTTGGAGCGAGATGGTGACACCAGGCCATGACATTACAAGATGGCAACGTCCCATAACCATTTCCACGTACTTCTCAAACCCTGCCCGCCACAGGCGCGGCCATCCCGCCCCATCAGTGGAGACCTCAGAAAAGCCCACATTCTCCAATCCCAAGCACTAACAACCAAAGCCACTATCAAAATCCTTTCTCACTTTGACCACTTTTTGCAGGAAAATGCAACAAGCCTTGCCCACAGAGCACGATGCCATTTGTGCTCCAAGAAAATGGAAATGCCTGCTCCTCTCTCCCTGTTTCAGAAGGGACAACACTACAGAGAGGATAATTAGCACACAAACATTTCAAGTTCCGTCCAAACCTAACAGCTCAGTTTGTGTTGTGGTTCTTCCACAAATTTGCCAGTATTTACCATCTATGAAAACATTTGTGAATTTTCCCTATTCTGCCATAAAGAAAGCTATTACAAAATCACCGCAAGTTTGCCTCTTGCTTAGGAATTTTATTTTCATATCCAGTTTTTAAGATTCATTATAGCCTACTATAAAATGCCAAAAGGCATTCAACTTGTCAGTGCCCATAAATAATGGCAGATTCATGTTAAAGTATATTTACATATCAATTACTGAGGACTCCATACTACACATGCTCTTGAAAAATATTTTACTTTTGGTTATAAATCAAGACAATTCAATTATGCATTTTAAATGCATAATTGTCCTCCCATTTTCATAAATATTGTCAATATGCTATCGGTCTCTAAAAATGCCTCAGCGAAATGAAAGAATGACTTTTCAATATTTTAAGTGTTTTAAAAGACGAATAGTAATTTCATATTAATTCTTCAAAACTACAAAGAGACATTAGAAAAAAATCCTTGCTAAAGTTCTATTAGTCTGTATTTTCTCACCAGTGCAGAACTAGTTAAAAATGTGGGGAAATTCCCAAATTACTCCTATAAACTCAAAACCTACAGTATCTTTCAAAGAACCATGAGCTGCTCCATTGTCTAACAGCAAAGTACTTGTACAAATTTCTGAGACAAAAAACACAATATGCCTTTGTGAACTTTACCCAGCTTTTCAAGATATTTCTGTGCCCTAATAGGTATTTTCTACCTCCACAAAGCGTCATTCTCTGAGAATAATCTCAAACTTCCAAAGTCAAGACATTGCTGCTCTTGCAAAATTACTAATCACAGCTTTATGTTTAGAGCTGTTCTCTGAAACACAGAAAGGAAGCTCCAGACCATCCCCTGGCTCCAAGGCACGATCAACTCTCCCTGAAACATCCTGGATAATTGTTTAGCTAGTCCTTAAAAACTTGTGGCGCTGGATAGCGTATAAACTCCCAAAATAAACTGCTGTAGGACTTTTTGGCCTGCAATATTTTTAAGACAGCTACCCTATACAGCCACATTTCTTTGCTGCTCTTAACCCCTACTTCCTGCCTGCCTGAGGCAGACACTGACCTGCAACACCAGGTGGATTGCTCAGGTTAACTGAAGGTTCCTTCACCTTTCTGTGTCTGATCCCTCTTTCAACCCTTGAATCATTTGTGTATTTGAAATCAGAGAAAATATTGGTTTCTACCTACCTGTTTACTCCCCCTCAAGAGAGAAAGATCCCTCTATGCACTAAGGAGATAATCTAAGAGATATCTAGGAGATAATACTAAGATAATACTATTTAGGAGATAATACTAAGATGGTGTAGCGAGATCCAGCTTCAAAAACTATGTGCAATTTTTCAATGATTGATTAGACAACATCTTACAGAAATGTCAAAATTGCTAGCAAAAAATACGACAGGTTTATTGATTATGATTTTCTTTGAAAAAAATTTAATATTGCACTTCTACAAAACCAGTGCTGAGTACTGAAGTGCCAGGAGGATGAGGCTCTGTAATAAGCAGTGAAGGAATAGGGATAACTTTTATAATTTTCGTAGCACTTAATTTCTTTACCGAACTATCATTTTGGATCAATGGTTTTAGATGGTAGATGAATATTATAACCCACAGCTCACAAAGAGGGGTAAAAATAGCAGCCAAAGCCTCGACTTCCAAAAGTGCCCACTAAATTCAAGTGTCACCATTTTGAGATACCCAGCTGGAGCTATGAAGGGCCACACAGAGTATGAACACTGCACTAGCGGTTAATACTTGGGGAACAGTGCAGCACAGATTTTGTGCACTGGAGCCGCAGTTAACACTTGGAGAACAGTGCAGCACAGATTTTGTGCACTGGAGCCGCAGTTAACACTTGGAGAACAGTGCAGCACAGATTTTGTGCACTGGAGCCGCAGTTAACACTTGGAGAACAGTGCAGCACAGATTTTGTGCACTGGAGCAACAGTTAACACTTGGGGAACAGTGCAGCACAGATATTGTGCACTGGAGCAGCAGTTAACCCTTGGAGAACAGTGCAGCACAGATATTGTGCACTGGAGCAGCAGTTAACCCTTGGAGAACAGTGCAGCACAGATTTTGTGCACTAGAGCAGCAGTGAACACTTGGGGAACAGTGGAGCACACAGATTTTGTGCACTGGCGCAGCAGTTAACACTTGGGGAACAATGCAGCACAGATTTTGTGCACTGGAGCAGCTCTTCAGCTCCAGCTTTTAAGAGTTCTCAAACCAGCACATGATGCTTCACCCTCTCATGTGAATCAGAGAAACACACAAGGTGTAAAGGATTTTCATGCTGTGTAAAGCAGAGCTGGGTAATGAAGTGTGTAAAGGGTGCATCAAATGTGAATGAGGAAGCAAAAATATATCTAATGAGTCTGTAAGAACAGGGCTCCGCTGTATTCTCTGAAACAACACAAAATCTGACTATTCAAACAAATTGAGTGCTAACACTCTATTTTTTGTCTGCAACTGAATCTTATTTACATTTCCCTTTTTTCTCCATCATTATTTGCATACTGACATAGGCTGCACGTGTGATAGGGAAGGTTGCCTGTTCCTGCTGATTTATGGGTTTTCATTATTGTAACACTGAGAAATCCACTGCTGACAATCAGTTAAAGACAGCAGCTAGCCTATGCTCTGACCATAAGGAAGTTCCCTATCACAGAAATGTGGCATTTGGAATCCTTGTATTTTTAAAACTTTCCCCTAAAACTGGGAGCAGGTCATTGTTTAAAGTTGCAGAATGAGAGCAAACAGTCCAGAATCACACAAATATAGTTACTACACTCCAAACTGCCGGACTGTTTGGCGATGTTTTGAATGGTCTGAACTGAACTAGCTCACTCAATTCTGAATTAATTACCTGAAATAAAGATCAAATACATTATACATGGCACCTTTATTTTTACTTCTGAAATCTAAGAAAAGAATATCCCAAATCCTTCCTCTTAGTATAATGTTATCCCTTCTGTTGCCACATAACAGACTGCAAATGTTAAGAAAGCTAATACTAAAAATCCCTGAAGCCAAAAGGATAAACCAGCGATAAAAATGTCTTGTATAATAAGGATGTATAAACTGTATTGCTTTCACAGCAAACACTGCTGGAAAAAAAGTGAATTGCAAAGTTATGGTTTAATGATATCCTCTTTCAGAATTCTGGTCACTCTCTCAGATGCCTGGAAAACAAAAGCCCCAAAACCTCTGCTTGACACACAGCAGTGAGACACATCAGCGCCAATTATGTGGGGGCACAGAGATACATCTGAACATAAACAGGCAAAGCAAGGTGACAGGAGTAAGATTGTCTATTCCCCATAATTAAGACAAGAATCTGAATTAGGACTAGATAATTGCTCAAGAAAAAAAAATAAAGTCTTGTGTGTGTTTGATATTAATTATTCCCTGGATATGAGCTTACAGATGTCAATATGGAGTATTTTTTCCTCAGCAGTATTTGTCTTTCTGTCAATAGTATTTTGCCTAAATAACAAGCCAACAGTTGTTAACATCAATTGATTTGGTGAGTCTTTAGTCATATCATCAATGACAGGCTTCAAAAAAGGTTTTCAAAGGAACTTTAGCGGGAAAAGGCGAAAAAGAACAACAAACCACGTTGGCCTTTAACTGCTGTGTTTCAGTGACAGTTTCTAACAGGAGTCCACTGCTAAGATCAGGGCTGGAGTCTGCTGATGGCAAAACAAACCTGCTTACAGCTTATTTGGCTTTTGTACGAGTTTGTGAGGCCAGGTTCTGCTAGCAGGGGATAAGAGGTGGATTCTGCCAGGAGCTTCCCCCATGTCTGATGGAGCCAATGCCATCAGCTCTGAAATGGGGCCTGAGCCCAGCAGGGACAGCAGCAACACCTTTGGGATAACAGAGTTAAGAAAGATACAAAAAACCTGCAAAAAAGCAGCTGGAGAGAAGAGTGAGAACAGGAGAGGAACAGCCCTGCAGACACCAGGGTCAGTGAAGCAGGAGGGGCAGGAACTGCCCCGGGTGCCAGCCAAGATTCCCATGGAGATCCATGAGGGAACAGGTATTTTTTCAGCTTCAGCCTTTCCAAAACATCTTGTTGAATCGTACAGACGGTCATCATATGGTAACCAGGTCTGCAGCAGGAACCAAACCAAGCACCTGTGGAGCTTGGGAAGGATGTGAGAGTGCTCATGGATGAGGACTTCGGGGGATGCCTGAAGCAGGAATTCACATGTGCAGGGGAGAGCCAGGCACTACCCAGAACCTGGGAATACCGAAGGAAAAAAACACTTCTGCTTCACTGTGGGACAAAGGGGGATAAATGACGCTCCTGCAATGTCTCCCAGCAGCTTGAACTCCCAGAATTGAGCCATCTTTCCCTTTCTTGCTAGCATCTAAAAGCAGGGAAGACTGTACATTTCCTGCCAGAGCAGATGCACAGCACGAACTATCGAAACAAGACAGGCAGGAAGAAGGAAAAGAAAAAAAAAGAAAGAAAGTAAAAAAGCAATTGGAATTTAGACAGCGAATAGAAAGGAATTCAGAACCATTGCAATGACCTGTCTAACCCAGGAAGTATTGGATATGGCAGACAGCAAACAAGACCAGCAGAGTGTAAAAAGGGTCACTGGCTCCAGGGACAGCATTTCCATCCAAAAGCCAGTGGATCACCTTTTGCAACAAAAACTCTCACACTTTTTTGTTCCCCCCAAGAATTATAGACACTGACAGCTGACAGATTAAACCAGCAGCAAACCAGCCCAGATCCTCACTCTTCCTGAAAACAATATTCCCAGCTTCCCTAAATCAAATCATGGCATACCTTGATTTGTTTGTTTGTCTGGGGGGGAAGGGTTATGTGGTTTTTTGGTTTGTTTGGGATTTTTTGGGGGTTCTTTTTTGTCTGTTTGTAGTTTTTTTACTTTAATAAAAATAGACATTTTAAAGACAACTAAAGAGAGAGAAAGAGATCTTTTCCAAAGTGCAGCTGAACCTTTCTTTCTGGAAGATTTCATCTGCTGCAATGTCCTTAACTCTGCCAGCACAACTAAAAGACAGTGATTCTCCATATTACAGCCCTGAAAGCTTTCTTTTGCCTGTTTCTTTCTTTAGTCTCCAGACATTTAGATAGTGACAAAAATTAACTGAATCTCAAGTTCCCAAGAACAAATTTTTATCTTCTCAAACAAGGTGGGAATCAAGTTAAAGGCCACAGGGAAATGACTGACCAGACACAATCTGTGAATGCTGCATTAGCCACAAAGACTCTTGGGACTGAAACCCTACCATTAGTTAAGAAAAGAGAGGATTCATTCAATTATCTGATTATATATTAGTGAGCTAATGGACATGGTGCAGCAGGAGAGGAAATAACAGACATTTGCTATATTTTCTGAACAGAATGAAATAAAACATGAAATGTTTTGCCTTCTGCAATGGCACAGCCAGAGCATAAAGGCCTCATCCAGGTCCTTTCCATGCTCCCTTTTGCTTTCTCTCAGTAGCAGAGCTTCACAAGCCCTGATGTATGCAGTTAGAAATAGTTAGGCAGTAACATATAAGCAGAATGTATAATAGAAGGATATAACTACAAGTCAAATGTTGGGCACGCAGATGTTCTATAGCTGAGAGCTACTAGAATGCCTTTTTGTTTTAAAATTGTTTAAACTCAGTAAGCTTCATCACCAAAATTAATACCTGCTGTTTGTGCTGCAGCAGACAGTAGAAACTACTTAGCACAGCGATAATCACCAGCTAAGTTGTGTATCTGAGACTTTACTGCACCTGCTTCTCTGCCACTCACACAAGTTTCAGAACTAAATTACATCTCAGGCAAACCCAGATGATCACACGAAGCACACACTGCAGAGCAACTCAAACAACTCAAACAACAAACACTCGAGACATCAAGGTACCAGGTGTTCAAAAAATATGCAGGGAGAGTTACAACTGCAAAGAGCTTACAGTATGAAGTTGACCTGTGCTTATTTTGTATTCCAAGATTTCTTCCTAATTTTGCCTTGAAATTTTGCTGCAAACAATATCCACCTCTATCTGAAAAGTCACAACATTTTGTCACTTACTGCTGCACAGAGCATACAATTACAGCAATGTAATTGTCACAGGAAGGTGGCATTTAGAAGCTAGCATCACATCACAATGAACATGAGGAAAATGACCATAATCACAGAAAAAGTGAGATGAAGGAGATGAAGCCAGATCCACAAAAAAGAAGCAATATGTTGAAATAGTGACTTCAGCTGTGATGCTTAGGTGCAGGAGATGGGAAAGATGATCAAAGCCCTCCGACAGATTTCCATTAGTAAAAATACCAACAGCAAGTTCTGGCTACACACAAAAGCATAACTCCATGCTGGCAGGGTGGGCAGCTGGCATTGCTCCAAAGCCCACGCCTGATCAATATTCTCTCAGCAGATACTCCAGTTCTGTCTGCAGAGGGGACCGATGACCTCAGCACGCATCTCCAGAAATAACTTCCAGTCAGCACACACAGACTAATGTCTTCTCCTCTTGCTCAAAAAAGAAAAGAGCAACTGCAGCTCCGTCTGCAAAAGGAAGTGTCAGAATGTTCCAGGCTATGATTCCAGCCCGGGAATGTTAATTAAACACAGACTATCCTGCAGTGCAGAGTGAGATATTTTAGAAACCTTGAGCTTAAAAGAGTACAAATCAGTCCTTAGAATTAGCTATTTGCCTAATTTTCCCATTTTTCTCCTCAGTCTACTGTGGCACTACACTATTAGGAATGCCATTTTAAGCATCTAAGTCTCACGAATTCCATTTTAGGAGTGAGATGTTCCAAGTTCAGCACTGCAATGCCCAGCATTAGCACACCTGCACTTCTGTGATGAACCACCTTGAGAAAGTTCCCTCTCAAACTCACCAGCAAACCTAAGCATGGATCAGGAGCTGAAAAGTCTGTGCAGTGGTTCGTACTGAATTACCTTTCCTCCCAGATCACCTCTGTAGTAACTCACCCTCGGTGTTCTCACCACGTTCTGGGTTTTTCCGTGCACTATTCATGGTCCTACTCAGCCCTATTGCTGCACAGGGAAGCTCCCAGTCCAAACCCAACATTTTTACCTTTGGATCAGCAGTCAGCAGCTTGAATGCTTGATAGACTTGTGCTTCTTTCACACCTCCACCCAGATCCAAGAAGTTGGCTGGCTTTCCACCATTCAAGGATATTATATCACACGTTGCCATTGCAAGTCCAGCTCCATTGACTGTAATGGTAAACATCAGGTGCTTATAATTCACTTGGATAAGATTTGTGAAAAGGCTTAAAATGTATCAGCACAACCCCAGAACACGGCTCAAAATATTACACAGCTATTTCTAAACAGGTCAGCAGCTTTTCAAGGATATTCAGTGCAACAAATAATTCAAAATCTGGTGCAAACGCACCAGCATTTAGGTTTCTTTAGGGCTTAGATGTGCACCTTCCTTTAAGCATGTGTGGGCACTGGAATGGTAACTGTGGAATTAAAAAACCTCCTGATTTTATTAAAAATAAAGAGACCTAAAAACTTCTGGGAATAGTGATGTGAAGGACAAATTGACTCTTTAAGCTCCTCTCCCACCACTCTGATAGCAGTGGATGTTTGCTATTACTGCATCACAGATACTCAGTTTTGGGGACAGACCTCAGATGCTCCTAAAAACTGCATTTTAATTTAGATTTGTGCTAGTCTAGAAGCATTTCCATGGGTAAGAATATCTTCTAAACTGGGAAAAGTAGATGAGAATTACGTGTTCCCTTTGCGTTGCTTCTGTTGCTCCTGCTGGACAAAGGCTCCTGTGTCACCCAGAACACTAAAAACCAGCATAACTTTCGCAATTATTCTTTGGGTTTTGGGGTCTTTTGGTTGTTTGTTTTTTTTTTTTTTTAAACTGAAATTAAAGTCTCACTGTCACTTACTGAATCAACTGCAACACATTATCAGAATCTTCTAGATTTGTGTTTGGAGTACCCATCTGAGCCAATATAAATGCTGGGCATTTTCTCACCAAGTCGAAAAAAAATGCCTAATTCAATTAGATTAATAATAAAATGTTGTGTTGGCTAAAAGAATTTGTACAAAATGAAAATTATTTAGAGCATAGCTGACTTTTCTACTTATCTCTTCTAAACAGCAGAATAATTTCTGTTCTACAGAAACTTCAGGAAAATAAAAAACCTGCCATTTCCAAGCAGATTCTTTAGCAGCTTTCCTTAAAGGGAAATGGAGTTTAATATTCAGTTGTAACTGGGAATGTCACATTTATACACACACACACTTTTCAAGTGTCTTTTCAGTAACATGCTCATTTTTTAAAATTAATGATTAGGTTTTGATGACTTTTCTTGTTTTGTTTAAATTACTGGACAGACGGATTACATCAGGTTAAAAATGCAGAAATTGAAACCGCTTAGCCTGCCTCCTCTCTGACACCACTCCTGCCCTGCCTGTGTGCTGTGCCCATCAGCACAGTTTCCACACAATTTTAGTTCCATTCCCATAAGAACTTATGGAAGGACAGACAAAACTGTAGAAATACTCAGCAAAACAGACTGAAATTCTGTCAAGGGTGGCCTGAATGTCAGATGTAAACAAAGTCTATATACTGAACAAGTATAAATTTGTCTTCAAATGTCTTCTGGATGTATTTGTTCTTACCAAAGCAAGCAATGTTTCCATCCAGTCCTATATATTTTAAGTCATATTTGGCAGCTTCATTCTCTATGGGCTCATTTTCGGACTTGTCATCCATGGCAAATATTTCTTTTTGCCTAAATTCTGCGTTGTCATCAAAGTTTATCTTGGCATCGAAGCAGACAACTGGAGGAGAAAATAAAACAACATCCAGGCACTTAGGGTTTACAGTCAGTCAGAGCTTCTGAAATATTACAGCTACTCCAGCAGCGAGGGGGAGGTTTTTTGGGAATGGTGCTGCCTCCAACAAAGTTCTAGCACTGAGCCCAGCAGGAAAGGGCAGGTGTTCCATAAATCCTCTACTGAGAAAAGGCACGGCAAGATCTCCACGCCACACAGGAAGAGCTTCTGTGTTTGCTTCACACAAAGTCCCTGCATGTCACGAGGGCAGTTTTTATGGTTTGGACAGCTGGGCTGCAGCCATGCCACAGGAGAGTTTACCTGCCAGGTTTTGAAAGCATAACAGATGTAACAGGTAACACAACCCAAAGCCGTGTGTGGTAACAGGCAGTCATTCAGAGCTGAGCAACACAAAATGCCTTCCTTAGCCATATCTTGAAATTCTGATATTATTAATTATACACATTTCACTATTTCATTAAAGAGCTCAAAAAAACCTGAAGCAAATATGTTAAAAATGACCAAAAGATTACTTTTAAATAAAGAAAATTAAGAAAGTAAATGCAAACTTTCTCATCAATATCAACATCCTCTATGGCTGTAAAAACAAATTAAGAAGTAGCTAAATCTGACTACATTAAATAAAAGATACAAAGGACTGGCTAGCAGCCACAATATTCACATAAACACGCCAGTAACAGAAATGCCTGTAGAGTGTTATTTGCCTATTTTCTGACTCATTATTTCTATGGGTTTGCATAGGCAAATGCCTCATTAGATTAAAACGTTCTAAGTAAATGTAAGACTATATACTTATCACATTACTATGCAAGTAATTTCCTTTGTACTATATTCAGATTATAATTACTGACTTAAGCATAATTGATTTCTCAAGGCAAACCGATCGGATTTAAGTGCCTTTAAATGCTGTGTCCATAAAAATCTAATAGTTTTTCTATCTGCTGGGGTTTTTTATTCACATTCCCATTGCAACACATACATGGTACATGTGCACGTGTTCATCAGCATTGCACACATCTGGAGGTCAATGACAATTAAGAGGACAATTTTAGTCTTTGATATATGTACACATCAATTAAAATAACAAAACACAATCTTGTTTGGTGGACAAGTGACTCTTTTTTCATATACAGTTTCTTAACTTAGGAAAAAATAGCTAAGGAAATAGCAAGCGGAACATTTACACAAGTAGGAGAGTCTCAACTGTATATCTTGATTTGCATTGGGTTTTCCTGCGTTATTTTTTTGATGTTGATTTTTTATTTGTTAATATTTGACTTGTAAATGATAACAGATCAAATTAAAACAGTATCAAATTTCACTTCAGTGACTGCAGTTTCAGAAAATTGTTCATGAGTGTGTATAATGAATCTCTTGGAAGAGTCCAGATTTTACCTGGTCAACCATCACGTGGGAACGTGCCAAAAGCAGAAATATCTGCAGTTCCTAATACGCTTCTAATGCACTTGAGCTGCTTTAATTATTTTTTTAGTGATGAAATAAGACCATTTTTTTTTCCTTCAGGCTTTCAGCTGCTTAAATTGCCAAACCAACTCAAAGCTAGAGTACACCTGCAGTTTCAGAGCTCTGTTTACCTTACACACAAACATCCTCCATGTCACATTAATAGAAACTCATTTCTCCAGAACATTCATCTTTAACAAAGGCTGTGCTGTACAAAGTGGCAGCAAAAACGTATTAATATTTATCAAACCATTTTCACTATCAAAACCACATTCTTACATGCATGATAGATTATACAAATGGATTTTTCTTCTAAACAAATACCAAAGAATGCTCCAACACTTATATTCATGAAGTACTTCTGTTGTTTTTGTTAGCGATGTAGGATTTTTGTCATCTGCCAATTCAACAGTTTACACTGAGAGCAAACAAAACAAAAACAAACAAACAACAAAAAAAGGGGAAGTTTCAGGCTTCTGACCCACTAGTGTTAACAAAGAATTTGTTAGGATATTAAACAAGGAAATACATACAACCTAATAGGAATCCACACAAGTGAAAAACACAAAACACAGCAAGAAATAAATCCATCTTATCCATTACTTTGACAGGAGTAATAGGCTTCATACAGAGGCTTATATTTTATCATTAGGAATAGCTGCATTAAGCTACTCAAATGCTCTTCCATTTGTTTTATCTTTATTCTTCTTTAAGACATTTCAGATGGAGAAACTGCTAGCAAAAAAAGGAATAAGCACAGGAAGACTCCTGTGCATTTCTGTGAGCAAGATGGCTTTCACAGCTTGAAACCCACTCTGTTTCTGCTCCTCAGCTTCCTGGATGCAGAACACACCGGGAAAAACCTCGGAGAAAACAGTATAAAAACTCCTACCAGCCCTTGGATGAAGCCCTTCTCACTAAATATGCACAGCCACTCCAGAAGAGCTAACTTGGTAATTGATCCAAATCCTCATTTCCACAGACCTCGCAGTATTCCAGCAAGAATGCAAAGTGAGTACTACCACCGTTCTTTCCAATCTTTAAGGACCACATTTTATTTCCTCTCATTACTTACTGTCCTCTCCCTCACTTGCCTCTACTTGGACCCCAAATTCCCCTCTTGGTACCCACCAAATCAGCCTTCAGCACCTCAGTGAAATGAATCAATGAGGGGGTAACTGTGATCCCCCTGGATCAGCCCTGCTCTATTTCCATATCACACAGGCATCTTTAGTTCCTCTCCTCTACACCTTTGTCCAAGTTATTTGGACAAAAATGACAAATGGAAGGAAAGGTTTCAGCTGGAATATCAACTATTATAAAAAGGTGAAAGCTAATTCAGCTCCCTGTTTTCCCCCTCCACCTCCTCAGCCCTGTAGTTATGGAGCAGGCAGACCAATGACCCTTCTTCTTCCCAAAGGATGTAGTCGAGTGTCTGTTCCAGCTGAAATTTGGCCTGTGCTCTAGTAGGCTGCAGAATCATGCATTTTAAAATTTAAATTACCCATACGAATGCAAACATAAAAGAAAAAGTTTCTTTCCACACAATCTCAGTAATTTTAGCAGCATTAACACACACACAAAAAAAGAAAACAAAAAAACCCCTCACAAAACAAAATCGAGAAAACCCCAACTTTGTACAAGAGCAGAAGAGTAGAAAATGTTGCTGTCTCTCACCAAGCAGAACATGTAGAGGCCAATACTTCCAGTATTTGGGTGAAACAACAAAAGGTATTGAAATATAAAATCTGCCATGGGAATATTTATGAATGTTGCCTAAATTACATTACAAAATTAAATTAATGCAAAGCTGCTGCTACATCCTTCTATGCAATTTAATTTATAGTTTGCATAAATAAAGAATTATAATGCATTCCTTTCCTTCAATTTCTTACCTTGCCCTTCTGGAGTTTCACCAAAGGGATTGACTTCAACCTGAGTGGCATCAATTTTCAAGAAAAGATTATACAGCTTCTTAATTTGATCTGCCGCCTAAATGTGATCAAACGATTTACAATTACCACACAGAAAAATAAAAGTTCACATTTTCAAGGCAAAGGTAAACCATTATCGATTACTGTTAATGTATTACATTGCACAGTAGTTCTAGATAATTACTGCTTTTATTTCTGTTTTCTTAACCATATTCATATAGTCTCTCCCGTTGCTATAATGTAGCATTATGATAACGTGTAACATTTAGTAAATGTGCATTTAAAGACTACGTGAACTGGAGATTTTCCACAAAATAGTGCAATTACAATGACAAGTTTAATTTGGGAAGTGACTGTTAGGTGCCAACATAAGGAAGTATTCTCAGGTACGCCGAGATCTGAGTTGCATTCACGTTAATCAGTCTAAAGTCAGAAACCACAAAGTAGTTTGTGCACTCTGGTGACTTCAGAAAAAATATCTATTTCTCCTTCCTACATCAGTCTGAAATGTTTTCTTGAAGAACTTATGTCTGAAGCTGTTTACTCATTACAAGACAGTCTTGCTGGTTCCCTATTACTCCTCACCATCTATCTCTGTGCCTGATTCCGTGGCCAAAAGTACCACCACTGACCACTAATTTCCAAGTCTTTTGTTCTTGTAACATTCTTCCACTAATAGAACTACTTAAAAACAGCAACACGAACATGTATTTAAAAATCCCTTTGGTTCATTACACACTGTGAACCTATTGGCTGAAATAGGTTTGCAGATGAAGTGCACTAATAAAGAACCACTCGGTTTTTTTCCTCTCATTACTGATCAGCCAACTGAAGTACACAAGCCAAAAACATTTGGGACCTCTCCTGATAAGTAAAATGAATTAGAATAAAGAAAGAGTAAGCCAGCTTTTTCTTACAAGGTCAGTCATGCAAAAGAAAACATTACAACTGGAAAGACTCAACCCCAATCCCAGTTTTGCCCAGAGAGGTTGTGGAGTCCCCATTCCTGGAAGCATTCGAGGCTAGGCTGGATGGGGTTTTGAGTGACCAGATCTAGTGGAAGGCATCCCTGTCCATGGCAGAGTGGTTGAAACTGGATGGTCTTTAAGATCCCTTCCAACCTAAACCACTCTGTGATTATTCTGTGATAAGATTCTTTAAAGACTTACAGTTGGGAAGCCGCACACAAATTGCTTAGGATGCTTTTCCTGCTCAAGATTTAAGTTGAAGCATTCTCAGTGGGTTTCACTTAAAAAAAATTATCAGTTGTAAATGTGCAGCAGTTTCCTTGGCACAAACCCTCAGGCTGACAAACCACACCAAGAGCAGAGGGGTGAGGCTCTCAGCAGTGATTCTGGGGAGGGAGCCCCACCATGAACCCAACAATGACTCTGAAAAAAGCTGCTGTGGCACAGCCCTCTGCTGCAACTGCACCAGAACACCAGAATCACTTCACTTTCATTAAGGGCTGCTCCATCTTTCAGCACCTCTCTGAATCAGGCAGCTTAATGTCAACGCTTCTCTTTCTCAAGGTCTACAAGAACTGAGCCTCTTCAAGCAGAAAATCCCAGCCTAGAACTAGAGAACATATAAGTAAATACTAGGATTTGTCTAGATAAAAACTGTGTCCCCATGCTTCAGTAAATTCCTTTTAGTTGACAGCATGAGGAAAGAAACGCATTCCTGCAGCATTATTTAAATGTGTTGTTTAAAAGTCCATACATATTTGCTGTTCATATTTAAGTACCAGAACTCTTCAAGGGTTGAAAGGTTCTACATAATCATTCCTCCTCATTAGATATACAGCTAAATCTTCAAATGTGTGTTAATCAACTTAATCATTATGCATTTGTTAATTGCATATTAGGATAGAAAATAATTAAAACTGCTGAATTAAAAATAAAGGAGTTCTACAAAAATGACAGTTTGATACTACAGAAAAAAAAACAGGCCAAAGTAGCTTAAACGAGCTCTCTTCTCTCCAAAATTATGCATAAAGGCAAATATATATATTCAAAACGTATATATGTTTAGAAAAGAGATACTGAAAATACAACAAGCTGGCAGCCTCATGTTTTGAGTTGAAGATCAAAAAAATTTTAAAAGGTTTCGAACACAAAGCCAGATACACTTTTATTTCTCCCTATATTAAGAGTCAAGTTTTAAAAGCAGCTCTACTCATACCATTCACAGAGCTCCAGTGGAATTCCAGTGAAAGCAAAGGACTCCCACATGGTGGAACAGCACGTTGCCATCGCCTGCTTCAAAGGCTAGGGAATCTCACCTTAAAACTATAAGGGATTTATTTAAAATGCTAAAGCCTAGTGACAATGACATAGGTGCAATTTAGTATTTAGAATGTCAAAACGATCCTGATTTAATGGACACTTGGCCTTTCCTGCCTATTGGAAAACATTTAACATAGAGCTGGGCTAAAACATCTCCAGCCTAAAGCCAGGGAGTAGAGTCAAGTTACCTGCTGCTGCAAAGGTCCTTGGAATCCCAAATTTTTTGCCATCTGCAATGCCTGATGATCCTTTATGCCTTCAAAAATGTCTATTTCCTCCTGCAACAGTAACATGCGTAAATATAACTAAATATTCAGTCTGGATGGAGGTTTATAACTTCAAAAGGAAAACACTTAGTATACATGTGCAAATTAGTAATTAAAGCCTGGCTGCTCGCCAAGACTCCCCGAGACTGAGGCTATAGCAGCTGCCTATAGGGGATGTTATAATTACCATGCTGACTATGAAACAGTCCTTCCAAAAAAGTATATAATTCTTCAGGGTGGCACGCTGACAAGACAGTGTGACACCAGCTTTCACTTTTAATTACTGTACAGATGGCATTGACGAATATTTAGTCTGTTAATTTTTATGACATATTCTGGAATATTTTCAAGGCAATGAGTGTCACTGCCCAGTAACACTGTGACGTTTATATAAATTTAAAATGCATTAAATATTTTTACAATTTTTTGAATAATTATACTTGATTGTATCAATTATTTTCTCAGCTGAATAGCTTGCCTACTCATTATCTTGCCACAGTAACATAAAAAATACTTCCATGTAGTCATCATTAAGAAAGTAATTACAACAGTTGTACTTCAGATGCAAAAGTCTTGCAGGTACAAAAAAATAATTAATGACTCTGTCAATTAGAGAAAAACAGCCACAGAAACAATAAGTATATTGGCACCAACTCACTTGTGAAAAAACTGTGTACCTTCCTGAAAGTGAAACTCACTTATAAAACGTTTCAGATATGAAGTTTAATATATCACATAACAGCCAGATTTAAATCTTTTTCTAATTGAAAAATTTGAGTAAAATCAGATGTTAAATATGCTTCATTTACTAGATGACAGGTCTGATCTTGTATTTGATGAAACACTATTTTTATGGTTCTTCCTGTCTCCTTTCTACATGGAAGAAGGAAAAAATGTGAGGAGAAAGAGGGAAAAATATTCTTTTGGATAACTGACAAGGAAAATTGTTATTGTAAAATATCATTTCAATACCTTAAAGATAAGTTCTGGGCTAGTTACTGCAACTTCTTCTATGTCCACACCACCCTGAGGACTGCCAACCATGACAGGTCCATTGCAGGCTCTGTCCATCAGAATTGCAAAGTATGTTTCCCTGGAAATATCCAGTGCTTCTGCAACCATCACCTAAAAATGAATAGAGGGGAGAGAAGAAAACGTCAACGGTTCTGACTGGTCCTTCTGCTTTGCCTTAAAAAGCAGCAGTTTGATACTTGCTATCCTGAAAAGAAACATTTATTTCACTGCTTTTACTACAGTACTACAACCCCGGGATCCTTTTCCCAAGAAATCCTGTCTCCCTCAGTAAGAGACTCCTCCAAGGCTGCTCTTCTCCCTGGGGCAGGCAGCGAGCCACCTAAGCCAGGGACACCTCACTGCTGGGGTTTTTCCAAGAGCTGCTGCTGTCCCCACACTGCAGACCTCTCTGTTGCCTTTTTATCCCCATAATGTCTTGCCCTCACAAAGACTTGAGTCACAAGGGATGCAGTTTGCAGATTACACAGGCGAAAGGATGAGCACGTTGGCTTTTGGATGCATCTCACCAGTGTGAAAAACGCAATTCACTCTCCTGTTAGGATTTAAAAGTTTTTTAATGAAAAGACAATAAGGGACAAGGCAATAAAGCGAAAGTTACAGCGCCAGGCGGCCAGGCGATCTCTGTCCCACCAACGTCGTGCCCCGACCGCAGCACTTATCTCTGTATTTATCCTTTAAAGTATTACATATGCATTAGACTTCCCAATGCACCTATACATATTCATGACCTATCCTCGCTTTGTATTATAATGAACTCAAAGGTTATTTGCGCCTGCGCGGGGCATCCTGGTGGTCGTGGGCCGGGGTCTCAAAGACGAAGTAAGGAGTCTTCCTCTCAGTTGAACTTTTTACCTTTCCTTGTCTCGCATGCTCTTTAGGCTCTTGGATTCGGCCCAAGCTACGAACCTAGTTCCAGCCATTTCAGGGGTTTTGGAGAGCAGGGACCAGGTCAGATTACTGTCCTTTTTACAATAAATCTACATCCTCCCATCTTACTTCTGACAAGCACCAGCAATATACATTGTTAACAAGGGGCTCTGGATGAATAATTCCTTAAGCCCTGAACTCCCTTGTATCATATCTACACAGATTTCTTCCACTCAAGGATGGATTGGTTCTCCCATACGTATTTAATGAACAAAGTATAGTGATAATCTATTACAGGTGTTATCTAACTAACCAGTCAGTTTAGTCGTTACAAGCATAACTACATCCGCTATTAACAGAACAAACTACATTCTTATAGTGAAATAATTTTAACATCATACATATAACATTCTTTAATATCTGCGGAAAGCCAATATTATAATACATATCTATAACACCAGCAATGCTGTTCCTCGCCAGCAAATCCTCAGGCTTCGGTTCTCTCTCCCTTATTCTGACTGATTCTCCCTTATTCCACCCAACCCTTGTAATCTCTGCACTGAATTCCTGCCCTGCCCAAGCATTTCCTGAGAAAATGGGTAATTCTGCCATCCAGCTTTTTACTTTCAGTTTAGAGAGTCAAGCAGAGTGTGTCCTTCAGATACTGGCAGAGTCTAGAAACACAGATATTTATTTTTTGCAAAGAGCTACTACTTTCTATTTATTACTATAAGCTACACAGCCACTCTGCACCAGCATCTGACAGACACCACAGCACAAAACAGAAAGCTGATTCAAATCCCACAGGTTTGGAATCTACAAGCACCACATTAAAAGTGATGGAAATTGGCCCATATAAAGTCTTTGACACAATTTTTTCCCTTCTCCCAAAAAACAAGACAAAGTCCTTTCCATTTTAGCATTACAATAAATGTACCTTCTTCCTCACCTGGACTGTCCATTTTTGCAATAGTTTAACAACAGCTATTGAAGCAATTTCAGAGACTGAGTAGTTTTACACTTGCAAAGGACTCACAAAACTGTTTTCCTATAAGAATACTAAATCTCCCAAAATATTCTTAATTTTAGGAAAAAGATGATCATTAATAATTGTTCTCTGTGATCATAACAGATGCCCTAATCTAAGGCGCACAGACTGCAGTTCTGCTCTGCACTACAGTTTTGCTTTTCAATCTGAAAGCAAAGTAGCCACCTCTGCAATTTAATTAGCACTACATTCTTCCTCAAGAGAGCTACTATTTCCCATCTTTCAATGGAAGTGGCAGAAATCAGGAAAATCACTTCCCAAATATTCATATAATTAAGAAGGATTAAGTGGCAACATCTTTCTAACACGGTATATTTATGAAGTGACAATTTTGAACAATGTTTGCAGACAAAAATCATCACTGAATCTACCACAAGGAGAAATTCATTCTCTCAGTCAGCAGATCCAAGAGGCATTTTTATACCTGCAGCCTTAAAACTCTGCCTACCCGGCACAAGGTGCTCCATCAAACGAGTATTCCTGGGGTTTTCATAGTTCAAGGACTATAAACAAGAAAGATGCACTATACTTTCACCCAAGTCGCTTTTTTGACATTCTATTCCAGTGTACATAAGAAAGAGTGTAGGGACTTTCTGCCAGGCAGCAGGTATCAGAGAAGAGAGGAAAAAAATGTAAGAAACAAGGAATCAAATAAAGCCATCAATGCTCAGAATTGAAGGACAGATGAAATTTCTTTGTGGTCTTTTTGACTTGGAAGAAATTTGCTTTATAGTAATTTTGTTTCCTTCTACTTTTACCTCGCTTTATTCACACAACATAGGGGGATGTAAAGGAATAGTTCAAATAAGCGACTGTTCAAAAGGAAAGTAGAGAGAGCCAGGGTGAAGGAGAGAACCAAGAATGCAGAAAACTACTGTACTACTTACAAGCATCTGCCTATTTTAGTCTACTACAGGGGATGCTAAAAGACAACTTCAGAGACACATCTTGGCTACCTGCCAAGATCTGTCAAATTAACAAGCGAGGGTAGGGAAAGCATCCTTGATTTGCTACTATTTTTACCTGCATCCATGTTTTCACCTTCTTACATCTCCTGCATCAATGTATCTGAAAAATGGGAGTCAGTTGCTTTAGACATAAGTCAGATAAAACCAACTGGTCCTGCTGGATCTTGTCAGAGCTGTTCAGACAGTTTCCACAGAGCTCAGGGTCAGGGCCACACTTAGGATGGGAATACACTCAACAAGTTTTGAGGAATACATTTGCAGGTACAGCCGGTGGAACTAACATTATTAAATCAGGTATCTTCACCTGTGACTTCCAACTGGAGTGACTGTCCTCACTGCTGCTAATTAACAACGTCAACATCATCACATACTTCTCTGACTTAATTCACAAAACTACTGAGAGTCTACTTTGCAGTACGCAACCTTAGAGCAAAAATTGACAGATTGTGAAATATCTCTAGTTTCTCCCAACAAAATAACTTTCCTTCACCATCCTCCCTGTTTGATGCACAGCAAACCCTGGAAATTGGTGTTCAAGGTCTTTAAATATCATTTAAGTCTACCTATCACACACACAACAGAACTATGCAAATACATTGATGAACAGTTAAGAATAGTGAAATTTAATCTACAGACTGTTGACTCTTCTCACATTTTCTCTGTTTTGCTTTTGATAAAGAATATGACACATCATTATCTGTTGACTATATCATATTTATATTTAAAATGTCCTGGGGAAAAGATCAGTTTTCATTAAAACTTCCTGACAACTTCAAGCTTTCTTTCTCTGTAACAAATCGTTACCTAAAAGTTTAAGTCACATATCTAATTTCATGAGGGTAACCGTAACAGCTTTTTTTAAAACAGAATCAAATATGCAAAACGTTCATTCTGTTATTGCTTGGAGAGAAAACACAGGTAATGAATTCTCGGGGTGTCATGATAAGAGAAGACTGTCAGCACAGATAGCCAGGCTCTCCAAATTCCAAACTGCCATAAGAGGATTTTGTGTAAACTCACAAAACAGGTTCCAAGTTATGAGGGAATTGAAGAGATTGCTATTTATTTGAGAAACATCAGTCTGAAGAGGCACAAACACACTTTAAATTCTGTAGAAGGTGCACAAGCTGAGAAAGCTGAAACCACCATTTTCTGTTTCATAATTATTCTAATTGTAGAAAATTTCTACCTTTTATACCTTCCTTAAAAATACATGTAAAAGGTACGTGACTTCCACTCCCTGACTTGACACTAGCTCATTGACTGCCTCACAGAAAGTGACATAATAACTATTTTCCTTCTGAAAAATGCTTATTACTTAAATGTTTTAAAACATAGGAGTGTTTTAAACCACTCAAACTTTCCAGAACACTGAAAAATTTAAAAAGCACAAATCCTTAAAACATGCCTTTTCTTCTCTTCCTGAAACGCAATTTTCCTCAAGTACATGAAGAACACAAACTCTTCCATACATGCAGAGAGAAAGCAAGTGCCTTGAAATAGAAAAAAAATGCCAGTGATTCGTTCTAATCTTCCTCGCTGCCCTTAACAAGCCTAAAGAGTCTGCCTGGCATTTTTAGTGAACTAAGTTCCCAGTGCATAAAATGATATTTCAGACATAGCTAAATTTATGTGTTGAATAATATTACTGTAGTTTGTCCCTTGATTAAAATGCTAGTATTTGATTTTGTAGTCCTGACGCTACAAACCCAAGTGCCTCAGCTCCTCTACCAATCTTGAAGATCCCAACGTGAGCTAACTTTGTAAATGAGAAATTCTTTTAAAAAAGACATAATTTTGCTGGGAAATAGCTTTTTGATGAACTAGTGCATAATTTTAAATACCCTTTCTTCACTATCTAATAAGCATAACACTGGGCAAACTGCTACAAAATTAATTTAAAGCAGGGCGTATGCTTTTACCATTAATTACTAAGAATCAAGAACTCAATACCAAAAAATATAAAACATACTAGTTAAAAGCCAACGACCTTTTAAAAGCCAACTCTATAATCAGAATGAAAGTCTATGACAGCAGATGATCAGCTTCTCCCAGTGAAAAGCATGACACTGGTTTATCATGGATCAGCATTAAAATACTTGCAAACCACGTCCCGAAAGGTTTCCCTGGAACTCTATAGCAAAGGAAAAATAGTCTCTCAAGGCTGTACACAATCCTGTACCACCAAAATAAATATCTGAAGTTCAGTAGTGCAAACTTCACCTTAAAGTTCACCTATGCCCCAGCTGCTTAGTGCTGCCCACTGTTCATTCACACAAACAACATGTGGAGGGGGAGGAAAGGAGTTAAATATTCTACAGCTCCTCTATACATGGCACAAAAGTAATCTTAATAGAAATCCTTTGAATAATCCATGTCAAAACCCCCCCAACACCCATACCCTCCTTCCATTTCTACCAATTGCAAAGAAAATGAGAAGTTTCTTTTTCAGAACTGAATCCATCAATGACGGACAGGCTTGCACTCTGACTAAAGGGTGGAGTTTCTGTAGGAATGTATTCAAGGTAGGCCAACTAGGGCAAAAGAATAAAAATAAAGAACTTATAAGAGAAAGCTTCTCTTACAATACTAATCTTCCCAAGCAGAGTGCCTTAATATGGAAAAAGTATATGCTTTCTTCTATCCTTAGTATTACCAGGATCTCCCACAGACATGCCTTAATGGTAATACTGTTTCTCTCATTTTAATATATAGCATTTCTTTTTAAGAACAGCTCAGAGGAGTGATGGTAATCTGCTCTCCTTGCTCCCCAAGAGAACTGCCTGAACACCTTCCTCCAGCCCTCATTAGACAGGATCTTTCCAGACAGGTGTTCCTTCCCCTTCTATGCTAATACACCAAGCTGTTCACAGGATATTAAATGGGAACTGCAGTTCCTTCAGCTCATGCCAAATTATTTCCTGGCATCAGATGCAGTGTGGCTCTTGACTACTTACCTGTATGAGGATTCTTGCTCAGTAAAACAAAGCAAGAGGTGGAAACAGATACAGCAGATAGGCAATTGCCAGGATTTCCTGACTCACAGAATTTTACTAATTTGAAGGAGAATCTTGCTGAATCTTTGCTTCTCTTATTTAGGCCAATACAGAGCAATTCATTTATGCTGAAGTGAATCTTGGTGCCTTGCAGGAAGCACCATCACTGGAAAATGGACTCCCACGTGCTACCTGAACCACTACCATGAACATGTTTTAGTCTGTATCTGTAACAATTAGAAAGAATCTTCTGTTCAGACCCTTTTTTTTCAATTGAGATCATTCTCATGCAAACCTTTCAATACTTAAAAGGGGGCTTACAATAAAGATGGGAACAAACTTTTTAGTAGGGCCTGTTGCAATAGGTCAAGGTGGTTCTAAACTATAGAAGACAGATTTTGACCACATATGAGGAAGAAATGTTTTACAATGAGGGTGGTGAGGCACTGGCACAGGTTGCCCAGAGAGGTGGAGGATTCATGGCCAGGTTGGACAGGGCTCTGAGCAGCCTGTTCTGCTTGAAGATGCCCCTCTTCATTGTAGGGGGTTGGACTGAAGGAATTTTAAAGATCCCTTTCAACCCAAACCATTCTGCGATTCATCTGTCACTTTATTAAGACTTGTCCACCTGAGAGTGAGTGAAATACAGATAATATTGCTAAAGGAAATCATGTATCTACTGTTTCTCTAAGCAGAATGCCAATAAGCATGTACAGCTAATGCTGTGTGCAGTTGTATCACCATTTAGTATGTATTTGATGAAAGATTAGCCTACAACAAAGGATTCCTTTCAATATATATTGCAGAAATCAATTTAGTTTTCCATCAGCGGGTATGCCAAAATTGATGAACAAAATACATACACTAACAGAGGAAGTAACGTTTTCTTTTTTTTTTTTCATCAATTAGATGTAATCAATCAAGAATTGGAGAAGGATTGAAAAAAAATCCATGTCGTACATCCTAGCTTATTAATGCAAAATTGCAGCTGAACACAGTTTTCAACTTTCAAGAGGCCAAAATCTTACCTTTTTAACTGTCACACCATCCTTTGGAGTTTGCTTGGTTGACAGATTGTACCCAATCATCTGTTTAGCAAGCTGTTCAACAGTCTTAGGGCTACAAACAAAGGAAAAATGTCAGTTTATTGAAAGATATTAAAAGAAACAGTCCATTGCTATCGTAAACAGCCTAAATATTACACAATGAGCAAGTTATTTATGTTTTTTTTCAATTTAAAGTACTTACTCTTTAGTTAGATGAACTCCTCCTTTCAATCCACTATTGAAAATACCTTTTCCTCTCCCTCCAGCCAGAATCTGTGCCTTCAGAACAATTTCCTTTGCCTCTGTAAAAGAAAAGCGCATTGCAATTCTGTGGTTTGTCAATTATCGAGCTTGTTAGTATGAGACTAAAAAGCATCTCCAGGTTGGACTCTTTTAAAACAACAAGAAGTTGTTCCTAACTAGTGAGCAATGAAACAAGAGTGAATTCACCATTTCTATAAAGCAACCTTGCCAAAAAAGAATTGCCCAAGGAAGTTAAGGGATGAATATAGACAGCTTATCAGATGGATAAATATGTCATTGTAGAGATCAGGACCGTGCTGCTAATGCCACATGGCCTGCACACCAAACCCCACAACCAGCACAGCTCCACGGCTGACACCCTGGCACGCTTTTTAAACATAAATCAGACCATTTTTTATCTCAAAAGCATGACAAAACAACGCTCATCAAGGGAAAAAAATTCCATTCTTGCTCTGAACACGTGGAAGGAAATGTATGGATGTGGTTCCTACAGAAGAAATCCCTATCTCCAAAGGGCAGCTGAGTGCAGGGCAAGGGCAGGAGCTGTGAAAACATTTCATCTGTCTGTGAGGCTCCACTCGGATCTTCAGCAGTTGGAGTATATCAGCCTCTAAGCTACAAGAAAGTGCAGCAAGCCAGTGACAGAAGCAATTGCACCACGTCCTACATCCCAAACAAAAGCAATCCTGACATCCTCACACAGTCAAGCAGGGGGAAAAAGGTGAAAAGGAAACAACCAACCAAACCAAACCATCGCTCATCATCTCTGCAGCGCTGGATCACAGCGACTTCTTGAACCATGACCACCTGCCAGGTGCCTTTAAGATGTTTATTAACAACAACTGCTGTCACTTTGCACATTTATCATCATAGTGCTGGGTGCTTTGCCACGTCTGAGACCCTAATATTAACAGATCATTAAGTGTGCCTAGAAAAGGCTCATTGTTGCCCTCTCCTGCAGTCTGTGCTGATCCCTGATTTCAGTGGTGTTTGGATTAGGTCACACCTCAAACCATAATATTTTATCTAAGTATCAAGAAAACATGAGAACTCGTGGTTAAATTGACAAATTTACTGTTTAATTGGCACGGAGGATACAGATACTTTCATTCGAGCACACACAGGCTTTCTAGGCTGTAAAAACATTTTATAGATTATTAAATATAAGTTTAGAGGAGCAGCAATTTTTGGTGCAGACAACCTCTGACATAGCATCATTTCAAAGTGCCTGTATAATAAATTTCAGCAGCTACAAAAAAAAAGTTGAACCTTAGAATAGAATTAATATTATGAAACAAATATTCTATTTAACACAGGTATTACACTTTAACACAGTAGTAGTAGTAGTAGTTACTATTACTATTTCTATTATTATTGTTAATTATTTTTAACACAGATACTGTGCTAAGAAATGCTTAATTTCCAAGCTTCTTGAGGCTAAAATCTCTCCACATGTTTATCCATTCACTAACATTTGACATATATCACTCTGAACCTTAAAAGCATTCTCCTTGGAAATATTTCATGCATTCCAATATATTCATGTTCTGGGCTCCCTATTACTCATGCCACTGCAGGGCAGATAACAAGGAAATTTAAATGCAACAAAAAGTTTTATGTCAAATGTTTCCTAAGCACACAAATTAAGATGAATTAAAACTATAAATCACTTTTCAACCTGCAGAAGCAAACTCTAAAAATCACAGTAGCTGCTGTGATAAAGAATCTAATATGGTATTGTTAATAGATGCTGTAAGCATTTAATTAAATCAATTTTAGATTCCAGCCATCCCAACAATGTGAGCTTTGATTGTCAGTGCTGGGTGGTATCAGTTCTGGGAGTGATCATCACCCTCATTCCCAACCACCACGTTCCGTGAGCACCAATTATCTCCACTGGGCTCCAGCAAATGAAGTTAGAGAAAGGAATTAATGTGTGCATTTTTATAATCCACTAGAGGACTATCAAGGCAATACAGTAACTTCAGAAAAACAACTATCAAACCCATAAACAAACAGGCAGGAAAGTGAGCACAGCCACCTAAAGATTAGACCTGAAGAACTAATCAATGCAGCAGCTCAGCAGAGCACAGTACAGCAGGTTCCTCATGCCCTGCAGGAAACCAACAGGAAGCAATTTAACTCCATAATTATTTGCCCAAACTCTGCAAAATGAAATAAACCATCCCAATGTCACTTTACAGTAACAAGGCTTGACCATTCAGTACTTACCAAGCTGATTCACTACTTCATGTCACCATCGTATTTAAAGAATTGATTTCTAGAAATGCTCACACAAAGTTTTTGTTTGTTCCTGCCTGAATTCCCAAATTATGAAAGACTATGCCACAACAAAAATGTGGGATTAGCTAGAATATCTGAAGTAATTCACTTTCACTGGTAGGTTTAAGGAAAAAAAAAGTATTAAAAAGGCACCTAAAGTCAGTATTAAACCCATTAAAACCAGAAAGGTGTAACTGATTTCTATTAATACCCTTCCAAACTGTTCTAGCAACACTGGAAAAAATGTTTAAGCAGGACTGTGTAGTTACACGTAAAGGATTTGAAGAAAACCTATCACAAGCAACATGGCTTTACACCACCATAAAGTACAGTACCACATTCTCAACAGCATTAAGGCTTCACCAATTTCTGTGTATGGCCACTGACTGACCAGCCTTGTGTAAATTAAAACATAAAAACAAACTCAAAAACTCCAAAACAAACCAAATAACAAACCACCCTGCTTCTTAAGTGTGCATATGTGCATTTTTAGTCACAAATTTATAATCTTCTTTATCATTAGAAGCAATACAAAAACCCAACAGCTTTTAAGTGTCAATAATTTAGCAACAAATAGCTGCAAACTGCTCCATGCAGATTAATGACGCATTGCTGGTAACAGCATGTGTTCTTAACTAATTATAACCTGAATATATTAATATCTCAGAGTGAGCAGCACTTGTATTTGCCTTTTTTACATTAATCTATGGAAAAAGAGAGAGGTGCAGGTGTGGTGTTAGGGATATGGTTAAGTGCTGGACCTGGAAATGGCTGGACCGAGTCCAACCATTTAACCTAATGGTTAGGTTAAATGGTTGGACTCGGTGATCTTAGAGGTCATTTCCAAGCAAAATGATTCCACAATTTCTAAAGAATCCTTTAAAAAAATGGAACCAAAATACAGCTGGTCCCTAAGTTGGATGCCGATAAATAAGCAAGACCTTTACTCCTCAGAAGAATACTCAGAATTCAAAATTTCAGAACTGTGGTTGGCTCCACGTTTTTAAAAAACTTTATTCTAACCACAGGAAAAAAAGCCTTAAGTACTTATTTTTCTATAATAAATTCAGAGGTTTCAGCAGGGCAGAATGGAACACTGAGGGACAAACAGCCTCTACATTGCATCCAACAAAACCTCTCCTTCCCTCAGTCAGCACTGTTAATACAAACAGCAGTGATACTCCTTGCAATTGGAATAAGCTCAGTGCTATAATGAAAGTCTATTTAAAATCAATAAAATCAGTCCTGCTTTTGGGAGCTATGATTACTCTGGTCCACTGGTACTGCTTGCAGCAAAAATGAACAGCTTGTTCTCAGCCCACTGCTGTGTATATTTAACTACTGAATTCTTGATCGTGAAACAATATACTGAGAAGCAGAGTTCTGCTGGTTTTATGCTATGCTAATTTATTACCTGTGAACAACTTTCCATTATTATTGATACGACTGTGTGGCTGCAAATTAGGCATGTTAACAATTACATTAAAATGTGCTGCAGCTTATCAAAAATAAACTGCTGGAAAGAACACGCGATGTACGGCTGCACCGGAACAGGCCTCACACACTCCCCTGTTTATGAACAAAGGGCTTTCTACCAGAGAGAACTCAGGACTACTTTGACAAGACCTCCCACACTACAGAATTAGAGCTTGGGACAAAGGGAGGAGGTCTCACATGAATTCCTAATCAAATTTCTGTCTCACCATGCGACTTTCATTGGTCTGGCTTCCCTGTCTGCAGGGGCTCTGTGTAAATTAATTACTGTCTGCGCCTCCTTTAAAAATGCAGAACCCGTTTCACTATTACATTAGTGTATTTTTACCCCAGTGCAAGGCACTGAGCACAGAAGGGTTCCCTGCAAACACCTGACTCCAAGGGAGGGACTGCAGCAGCAGCAAAGTGTCCCTGGGACATGTCCTGCTCTCTCTTGGCACGAGCTTAGCACACACTGCAACGTAGATGAGAACAGCCCACTGACATGGGAGCTGCACAATGAAGGTAAGTCGAGGACGTGCCAAATCAAGGTTTTACAGAAGCCCCGTGTTGTGGTGACTGAACCAACCACAGGAATGCCCAGGGGGCTACCTAGCCCAGATAAAGAGGTTGGTGGGCTGGTTCCAAAGGTTAAACGCTCCTCTGTGAGGATGGCTTCTGCCTTTGAATTCCTGTGACCTGATGTGGGCTCCGTCTGTCTGATGGACAGTGGACAGACACCCCTTGTATCTCCTAAGGCAAGGTAACCCGACCTGTCCTGCCCTTCCCTTCTTTCTATGGGTCACTGCTATGGCATCCCCATCCCCTTCCCTATATCCGTTTTAAGCCCACTCAGGCTACCACCTCTCTCTCTTCATTTCCGGTCCCCTTCGAGGGAGCTCCTACAATAAACCCTTGGAACACCGGCTGAAGGAGCCTCTTCTGCTCATTTATTTCTGGTCATGCATAGGCTATCCACAAGCCCCAGGCACGCTGGGCTACATGCTTTCCACCACACGGGCGAGGAAGCTGGCCAGCGAGGCACCGAGGTGCCACAGGGTGCTCTCCCTTTGTGTTGGGCACTCCTGGACAAGCTGCTGCCATCTCAGCCCAGCCAGCGCGCCAGGGTACTAATACAGCCCTGTCTCCTTACTGACCAAACACTGAGTACAGAAAACACACAGGAGCCGTGTCCACGAAGGCAGCTGGCATGGCAGGATGCACAGGAGGACCCCAGCCCTCTGTGGCCAGGCAGAGAGTCACTGGTTTGAAGAACTCTGCTGGTCACCCTTCTCTAGGTAAAATAATTAAGTTGTGCTTGCTGAGCAGAACTCTTGGAGCGCTTCTTCCTCCCTGAATCCCAAAAGAGCCGGATGAGGTACAGGAATCTGCAACCAGCTCCAAACTTCACCTCTACAAAGAGGCAGAGGGCAACCTAAAGATGTATTTACCTGGTAAAACTGCTCTGAGGGACACAAATCACTTCTTTGTTTGGACATGTGCAACTTCAAGCTTTGCTTTGGCCAGCCAGGCTTTAGTCCACATCTCCTTCATGGTTGTCTAGAACATTACTCCATGAAGGACTGGCTGGGACTCTCACTGGATGATCAATTCCATCTCCCAAGCATTTATGCTTAACACTGATTTCCTAAAAACAGAAGTAAATTCAGTGCTTCCCTTCCCAAAGCAAGGGGTTTTCCTCCACTCTGCTTAATAGTTTTGCTTTCATAACATGACATTTGAGGAAAACAAGGCAGACATTACAGACATTTTCTGACAGCAATTATGCCTTATTTTGGATAACACAAGAACTATAAAGATACCAACAAACCCTGGAACACCTACATGCCATTCCTACTTGTTTCCTCACCAGAGTTGATGCAAACCCACAAATGCTCAAGTGTCCTGTAAGGGTTCTAAATAATCTCTCACAAACTGCATCTCTGCAGCTCAGAGGCTTTCTTCCAAAACCAAGGGTTCCCCTTACAAGCTTTAAAAGGGTCCAGTTTGGATTGATTTTGGGTTTTACTACTCATGTCTAGCTGATCCAGCAGTAGGGAAACCTAGTTTTTGGGGTCTCATCTGTCCTGTTTTATTACTGTTGTTTCTTTCTTGTTTTAATGCTACCCCTACCACCTGAGTCTCCAACTTTCCTTTGAGCAGGACTGGCTACAATTAATTTTCCAAATTTCAGCCACCCTCTTACATTGCTCAGGCAAGATCCTGCCAGATGTTTATTACCTTTTAGCAACACTCCTGGCCAGAGACATTCTGCAGACTTACTCCAGCAAGGAAAGAAGGGAGAAGAATAAAACCAAAAAGGAAGACCGCAACAAACATTATACAATAATAGAAAAACTGTAGTAAATCTTAGTTTCCAAACTGAACACTGAATCTTAAAGTTGCTATAATAACTTTTCACATTTGGGTCTCTTTACACCAACTTGGTCTGAAATCTGAAACAGCTTTTCCCAAGTATTGCTGCCACTTCCACTGCTGCCCATCTTCTGAGAATTGCAGGGATGCAGCATCCGAGGCAGTTCCCACGCTCTGCCAAGTGAGCAGATTGAGATGAAAAAGAAGCTGTCCACGAGATGCCTCCCACATCTACAAAACTATTGTTGTGCTTAAAGGCCTTTTGAATGAAGATAAACAATTGATTTCTCCCCCCCTTTAATTTTAATTTAAACTCTCTTCCTCTGTTATTTTCATCCTTCTGCTCCATAGCACCAAAAAGAATTATGTTCTTGCAAGCCTACTTTCTACAACCTTTGGGTTGCAGACTATTTTAGAATTGAAGTTAAATTAATCATCCTTTTTATAATTCCATACTTTTGAATATATTGTATATTTATTGCTAGATTATAAGCCTCATTAAAATCTATAATGATAAATTAGTCAGTCTCTTGATTCTGTCACTAGTATTATTAATTGCTTTCATAGCCATTACTACACACTTCACCGGTGATAAAAATTTTAAAGCTAGATAAAATCAGCTAAGCTAAAGCTCACTCTCAATATTGCAGCCTTAAACCTTCTCAGAGTAAAAGTAATCAAGTATTCACACATCCTACTTTTAAGTTAAACCTGATAAATTACTTATACAGCAAACGGAGCCTCACTAGATCCAGTGGCACCACTATAATGCATGGAAAAATATGCACGTTAAGGCAGGGATCCAAAAGAAACACTTCTCAGACTGAAACCGTTCATTGTATGTGCTTCTTTAAAACTCCATGGGATATCTCATTTCTGATATTTTTCAGCCTTTAACAGTTTCTTTTTTCAACCTAACTTCTCATTATTTTTTACATAAATATCCTCTGTAACAGACAAAGGGCTTAGAAAAATGACTATTTTCACATTTGCTTACAAATTTGAGAGCAGACGTGGTTTGAAACTCAATCAGGAAAGGAACGAGTTTGTCCTTTTGGGGAAGAGCACTGAAGTTCACTGACAAGAGAGAAAAAGCTCTTTCTGCCAGCTCTAAAGCAACATCCATTCTATGGGCAAAACAGAGAAAGGCAACTTCTGCAACCTGCAGAGTCACCCTGGCATCCTGCAGCACATAAATAGTAAATACTGAACAAAAATGGAAAAATCCATGCAAAGGGATCCAGGGTTCTTCCATCATTATACCCAACAGGTCCATTCTTTGCTTTTAGACTTCAAAATAGCCTTCATATTATGCCCAAGCCAATATAATTTTTCTCCTCTTCTGATGATTTCACTTCAAGAGACTACAAAAGCAAGCAAAGAAGACTTCCCCTTCTGTATTAGTCACAATCCCTATGACCTGACAATACCACCATGGAAGCTTCTCAGGATACTCTATTGAGCACTAAGAAATCTGGGGATGCAAAACCACATGCTTTAGTAGACCTGCTTTCCTTATAAAATACATTAATGAATTTCAGGACTTGATTTCTAAAACCATCGTTCAAAAATTTGTCAGTTTTAACAGATTCTTATCAAGATATTTCTCTCTATCCTTCCCACTTCCCTAAACTAGAAGAAAAAAAAAAAAGTATGCTGACAGTTTTCTTTGCATCTTTACCTTTTAAAGCTTACAAGGATTTCAAGTTTTCCTTGCCAAAATAACATGCAAATCTTTTTTTTTCCCCTCAGTAAAATATATTTTAAAGTTAGCAGTCTCAGGCAGATCAACTGTGTCCTAAATTCTTGACTGAATACCATAACACGATTTGTTTTAATACAATTCAGGGAGCAGGCTTTATGCAATCTGTAGTGTTGAAGTCAAGCAGCCATTAGGAACAAACACTGTTCTCGCCCCTTGCTGCAACAATACACACACCTGCCTTCCTGGAATGTGTTCAAAATTTCATTCTTTCTGATTATATGTAAGGCACAAAAGACACAAAGCCTTCTCTGACTGATTCTAATTCTTTTATCCATTATTGAACTGCAGAGATGATTTTGAAAAGATTGTACGTAGTGGAGAATACATAAAAACCGAGGCACATATATTAGGTTTTTTTTCACACTTCACTTTTAATCATAAAGGAGTTGTTGTAGTTGGAGATATTCTCAAAAATGGAGCATGAAATAAAAATCCTAAGCAAGAAACCAGAGAGTTCACATGGTAAAAAAGAAAGTTAATATGAATCATAGAATCACAAATGGTTTGGAAGGGACCTTAAAGCCCATCTCGTTCCACCCCCTGCCGTGGGCACGGACACCTTCCACTGTCCCAGGGTGGTCCAAGCCCTGTCCAACTTGATCTTGGACACTTCCAGGAATGGGGCAGTCACAGCTTCTCTGGGCACCCTGTGCCAGGGCCTCACCTCCCTGATGGGAAAGAATTTTTTCCTGATATAAAATCTAAACTTTCTCTTTTTCATATATAAAAATAGGCAGAGAGTAAGGACAACTGCAGTGTTACCACCCCTACTCAAGAAGTGTTAACAAATCCATCATGTGACAGGTGAACCCTGTTCAAGTAGAGACTTGATAATTAGCCCTTTGCCAAGCACAGCCGTTCCACACGGGCCTGCTATGCTCAGCAGGATCCTTGAAAATAAGCATTAAAATGGAAGCCAAAGCTTAAAGAAATGTGGAGGACATCACATAGTGGAGGCCGGGCCACCAACAGCCTTCGAAAGCGCGAAGAACAGGCCACAGGCTCAAAGGCAGAAATCTCAGTGTGCATCAACTTTAGACCCAGTTTCTGCGAGGCTGCCAGTCCTAGGCCAGGACCAAATTCCTTCAAAGGGTTTCATCACCTCTTGCTGCCTTGTAAAACTGGGACAAAGTGACCTGAGAGGTAACTGTGTGCATGCACTGCCCCGCTGCAAAGGACCTCACCTCTCTGCTCACCACCACAGTCTGGGTCGTTTCTCCTCTTTACAGGAATTTACAGTGACATAATACGGATGCTTTCATCAAACAGGTAGTTACCTATGCTTAATTCAAAGCACACACTAATGCCAGCTTGGCATTTGGGTGCCTGCATAAATATTTCCCTCAGTGGGGCTTTGACACATTTCATGAAGAGTTTCTTAATGAAGCTCCAAACCTAAATCTCTGCTACAGTTTGCATTTTTACCCAAAGCAATGAAAATATGGAACAGCTCTTAGCTGAAAATTTACATTTTTAGCAAAATTAACATTTCTCTCCCAGAGACAGTTCCTGTTATACAATTCTACTCTAGCTCTTAGCCTTGTATCCCTTAGCTTTTGTTTCATTGTGTAGGGCTGCATTAGATACCACACATTTTGCTGTTCAGACCATAAATAAATCAATCCACATCCAAAACTAGAAACATGCAAAAGAATAGCAAATCTGGCAGTATTTTGATCAGAACCAAACCCAAGTAGGATTGCAATGTCCTCCTGTAGCCTGATTCATTATCCGACTTATTCAGTGGAATTAAGTACAAAGTTTTCAATATATTGCTGAAAAAATTTATTGAGCCTCTGAAGAGAATCATGCTAGACTGGTCATTATCTGGGAAACATCTGGATGGGAAAATGATCACATCAAAGAATTTATGTCTGCCTCAGTAGTGCTGAAGACAGAAACTTGAGAAGTATTACTTCAGAACTTTTATTCTACATATGCCCTTGATTCTTTGCCCTGATTTTGGAGCAAGACACTGATTTGTCACGTCCTGCCAAAACCAACCCAAAATATCCGACTTTACCCTCCCCATAACCAATGACCACCACCATCACCACCTTCCCAACCTTCTTCACTACTTACAGACAGAAATCACATACTTAAAAGAGGATATTTTTAAGACCCCCAGTACACTGAGATGTAGCCTCATTTACTGAAGTATTTCCTATTTGAAGAAGAAAATCAGATTCCACAATGAAAAGAAACACTATCTCAATTTAAAGAAAGAATCTTTTTCCAGCACAGCTTCTAACAGACACCTGATATCAGGTGTAACAGTCAGATGGAGAAGGAAAATCCAGTAACTGAGATGCTGGGCTGAGGGATTGCTGAGGGTTCTAATGTTTCCTTCTTGTCAAGTGGAGGTTAACTAAGTGGAGACTCTGGGCAAAAGCTCATTCATTTCCAGAGCTCCAGGTCTAGAAAACAGAGTTATCCAAGTATGAAACAGACAGAGAAAATTCACCACATAAAGGTTCAAAGAATGCAGGAGACAATGGAAGACAAAAATGAATGGAGAAATATCTATTTAAAACATAGAAACACTGCAACCAGAATAACCACCATATTTACTCCTGGAGATATTTTCCTGCACAGTTTGCTTAAAAACCTTCCAAAGGTTCCTGTTGTTAGATTTCATGGTATCTAGCCTTAAATTGCATAAAAAAAATCCTACTGCATTAAAAAGTATTAAAAGAAACATTTTAGTCCTCTGGCAATTGGCAAATATTAACTACTGTAGACAGATGAAGTTTCAATTGTGGTAAGCACCTGTGTTTATAACTTAATGTCAGGTAACACCAGCAATCAGTGAGCCCAAGTAATAAGGAATGCACTATCCTCCTCCTCTTGTTGTTGTTTACTCATCACATATGTGAAATAGAAGCAATTGCCAAAATAATCTAATACTGGAAAAAGGTTAAGAGCAGACCTATTATAAGAATCTTTAATACTTAATTCAATATTTCAGACTTAATTACTCCATAAAAAGGCCATCTCACTGATCAATGATACAGTGGTTAATTTAGATTCAATGCCCAAAAAATTTTGTTTAGAACATAGTTTCAAATCTGTATTACCTGAACATTGTTGGTTTTACTGCTTTATAAAATTACCCAACCTATACAATTCCTTCTCACACATACAGCCAAGACATTCAACATAAACCCATCCAGAACACATCCCTAACAATGCATCCCTGCCAATATTAATTAGCTTTCTAAGAAAAAAAAAGTATTTTGGTTATTTATTTCTAGATTTCTTTTTTGTTCTCTGATATTTTTCTTCATATCACATCATCTGCAGATACTTTTCAAAAATGCTCAAGAAAGGCAATTTAGGGAATGTTCCAGATAAGGGGGGAAGAAAAAAATAGTTCCACTGTGCTTTTCATAGCTTGGTAATTTTTACAGTCTTTCATCTTGTGATGTATTCTTTTTTCACACCATTGTATTAAGTCTTCAATTCCAAATGTTTGGTGGAAGCAAGATAATGCAAACTTTACAGGTACAGCTCTGAAAACTCACTGCCTATTAGGACAGGCTAAGAGAGAAAAAAAATACGTTTGAAGTGTACCCATTAATTATTGAACGTTAAGCCACAAAAAAAATATCACAGAACTTTGAACAACTTAGTTGGGTGGACCAAACAAGTTCCCACTAGAAAGATGAAAATCAAAAATGGGACAAGAGATTTTTATCCTGAGATGAGCCTTTAATTCAGAAACCACCTAGAAGAAAATATTAATTATTTAGAACACATGGTAAAGCAACTGTCAAAGTACATGTTGTATCCTTGATTTTCACCAGTAGCTTGTTAGCTGAGCCATTCATGACCATGCCCAGCACCAACACATGCAGCTTCTTGGCTCAGCCTCTTTCTGCCACTTCATAATCTCAGTGGTTTTATAAGGATTTGCTTTTTATTATATGCAGCTATAACATGATCTGTATGAGGACACTGGACAAGCTGTTAGCTTCATTAACTTAATAATAGATTTCTGAGTGTGATTTCCTATTAATTTCATTTTCCTCATTCCATGAGAAGCCAAAATTACAGACAGCCATATGGTGCTTCATAAACAACAATTAAAAGTTATTTTCTGATTTTTAGGCACTAAAAAAAGCCCATAAAAATACATATGGTTGGAATGATATAAAGGAAATTATGCTTTGGGATGTCTGCCTATGCCAAAGATGCTCCAAACACTTCCTCAGCCTTTTTTCCATTCACACATTTCTGGTCCATACCAGCCACTGGAGGTTACAATTAATCACAGTGCATGCCTCAAAGATCACAATTAAGATTTTTCTTCTTGAAGTGGAACTTCACAACAACAGCTTGTATGAATTGTGTAGCACAACTAGTGTTGTGACTCTGCCACTCCTCACCTTTACCCACTCCATGGATTTGATAACAGGATGGCTCCTGCCAACCAGAAGCTTCTGGCAGAGCTCTGCCAGTCAGAGAAATGACATCCATGGGCTGGAGACTGGACTGGGAGCCTGTCAGCTCATTGCAGGCCCTTGTCATTTTACAGGAACTAAGAATTCCCACTATCCAACACGGCAGCTGAAAACCCAGCCTACTCCAAATCATTGCAAGCTGCTCCCCTAAATGACTCCAGAACAGCTACCTTCTTCCTCCCTGCCCTTTATTACATCTTGTGTATGTGCTGATTGGAGAGCAATTTGGTCTGAGAATCACATCGGAGTACCTGAAGTCACGTAAACTCTTAAAGTCTCTTACTGCAAAATGGAGATAAAAAACTACCTGCATCATTGGAGTGGTTCTTTTTACTAAAACATCTGTAAGGAGAGAAATTTCCTTAGAAGCATCTGGGATAACTGCTTTTACTGCTGTCCACTACTGGAAGTTGAGCTGATAGACAGAGTTTTTGACATATATATATATATATAGAGTATATTTGTTTATATGCATACACACACACATCAGTTGGTGCAATCCACTGCAGGGGTGAGTCAATTCAAGCAGTCCACTGCTTCCATTTTCTTTCCTTGGTATTTCATGCTGGCATTCCCTTTAGATATTCCAGAACCTGCAGCACAGCCTACACAATTCAAGCCAAGCTAGAACGTGACACACAATAGTAGAAAATATTCGGCAGCAACCTGGTGCAGAGCAGATCTCCACAGGTGCTTCCTCAGCAGAAAAGAGCCCCAACCCTTTGGCAGGATACAGCACCTCAAAGATAATCGCATTCATTTGTCCATTTTGCCTTTCAGAATTGCTTTGAAAAGTCTTGAACTAAAATACCACTTTTTGCTAGAGAAAAGACAGTCTGAAAAAGACAATTTCCTAAGCAACTCCACTTAAGTGCACATTTCTCCATTAATAGGAGATAGATTTAAGTATTTCCTGAAGATCTCTGCTTAAGAGGCCTGTAACTAATTAGGTGATTAAGGCTATACAAAGAAACAACCGTGGTTCATATTTTGAGTTGTAGCTATCCAACAAAACCATTGGAAAGTGTCCATCTTACAAGGTAATTCAAGACTTGGATTTATGAACAAATTCACCCTGGATTTACATCTTTGCACCATTCCCCTAAGAGCTGAGCTGTAATGAGTTATCTGGCTGGGGACAGAGGGAAGAGAATTCAAATTCTCTGTTGTTGGCTTACAGGGCAAAGCCAGAATTTTTGGTTGCTAGTACAGTCCCAAGTAAAAAAGAGCAAGAAAATCCCAGTGGTTGAGTTTTAACAATTCCACAGTAAAAATACAAAAATGGTTCTTCCTTAGAAAACCCAAATCTTAATTAATAGGAGGTTAACGGTTACTCTCTGAGTATTAGGGACATTATAAGCCTTACTTATGTTTTAACTCTTAACAAATACTGAAAATCAGCATTTTACCTTTATAGAACACTGCTATTAAAGTTGTACATCCTGGTGTAGAGTCATTTATCCCAGAGTGACAAGGATATTGCAGTAATTATCAATCAGACTCATAGTTTTTTTACTTTTTCCCTTAAGACAGATTATCTCTAGCACGTGTCCTAAACAAACCTACATGAATGTAAACCATTCCTTACTTCCTTCTTGTGCACTTTTTAAACACAATCTATTTTTTTCTTCTTTCTATGCACAAATTCCTTTGTTTCACAAGGAAAGACTTTCAAATTTATCACAAAAGTAGCTGTTGTGATAATAATAGATTTTTCTTCAAAGTAAATCGGATGCAAAGCCTCCGGACTAGAGTTTTAAAGCCAAGCATTCTGGATACATGAGAAATGAAATCTGATAATGTACATGATAATTTTCTTCTACTTTATTGCCACTGAACATCTACAATCATGCCTTTTCTTTCAACTGACTAACACTGAAGGGCTTTTCTGACATTACCTCGGCTGATTTCTGCAGAACCAAGTCTGCATTTGTTAAAGGAATTTTGAAGCAGCAGCAACTAAATTGAGGGTAGGTCCTACTCACTTGCAGCCTGTAGAAAGGTTGAAATATCAACAATTTCCTGAGTTCTCAGCACAGGAAACAGGAGGGGAAGAGATTTAAACAAAACCCCAGCATGTTACAGAATAATGGCCTGAGTAAAATGAAATGCTCCACCCTCCAAGGCAGCCTGTGTGGAAGCCCCAGGGCCAAGCCAGAAGACAGAACAAGGCATAAAGGTCCCCCACACCTGGGGCAAAGCACTGTCACCATGCCTGTAACCCAGGAAAACTGCAGGGGGACGAGGGACCTGGCAGCACGAGAGGAGTACCAGGGATGAACAGGAACGTTCATGGGAAATCAAGTCACTTCTCCCAGGAGTGGGTTGGTTTGTAGCTCTGTCCAGGGCAGCTCTGAGAGAAGCTCCAGCCAGCAGTGCAGGAGAGGTGTTGACAGAGAGAACAAGACATCGAGGCTCTGACCTTGGCCACCCCGGTCAGTCACGTGTGCTCCTTGCAATAAGCTTCTCATAAAGCTCTCAGCTGCCCCAGACTAATGAAAGAAGAAGCAGGACAACAAATAAAAGCGAAAATGAAGAGTGCATTACTTTCAGCAGAGAGCTGTGGCCAACCTCTGCTCTCCTGTCTAAGAAGGGAAGTGATAAAGTACCACAGTGACACTTCCATGGCACTGCAGACTGAGCAGGTGGAGTTGCCAGTTTTCTGTCGACATCTCCCAGGAATTCTCCTGTTACACAATCAGTTAATGAACAGACAAAGAAAGAAAAATCTTGCAAACGAGCACGGTTACAAAATCAGGCACATTTCGTTACTATCATAATAATTTTCCTACATGGCTTCTTAGCACTCACCTAATTCAGAGCACTTTGTCATCACAAATTAAGATTTAACTGCACAATAGACAAGCTGCAAGCAGTCTGAAGTGCCTCAAAATCTACACAGATCAAACATACAGACCTATTTTTATTGATTATGTAATATTGACATCAGCCTTACTAAGCTATTACACAGGCACACAAATTTAAGGCCTTAAATCAATCGATTTGCTTTCAAAACTTTCCTTGGACACACCTAACAAGAACGGGGAGGTCTTAGAGCTAATCAGTGCCTGAGGAAAAAATCATAGGCCTGCACTTTATAAATCACTGGTCATTTGTGCCAATCATCTGGAGGCACCTTCTTGTTCTGTTTTTCAAATGCTACAGTGCAGAGTGCCTTTCCCTGCAAACACTCCCGAAATCCCAGAGCTGCCAGCTACAGTTGCTGCTCTTCAAACTTGGGACCATCTGTATTGGAAATGAGCATTCTGTACGTAGTTATTTGCATCCCTACCATGCCAAGACACGCCAAACACAGAGTCCCAAATGTAAATGCATTCTGCCTGCACGGGTAAAGACTCAACACGCTGATACACAACATACAGACAAAAATATTTTCCTGCAAAGATGCGCCTTGAGTCAGATGCAGCCTGTTTATTTTGTACTTATAATATCCATTGAATTAACATTTAGTACGGTCAAAAAATTGATGTCTACACAATAATTCTCTCAAAGAAGTGAAAATACATTAAAATCAAATACTTTTATAACTATTTTCAACTTTTTACATTTATGCAGAAGGTAATTAATACACTTCATAAAAACTCTTCAAGCTGTTTTTCAGTTTGTGGTGCTTTTTAATTTACGTGCTTTAAGGAGTTTTCACACTCCTCCTTTCTGTTTTTCCTGCTGACACTTTAATCTCCTCCTCTTGTAAATATGAGCTTATAACAATAAATCATGTTTTATTTATTAAAGACATAAACAGGAATCAATACAAAGCAGGAAAGCCAATCTCCATAAAGTTTCCCTCCACAGTGACTGAAATTAGTTTTCATATGAAGATTTAAATATGCATCCAGTTGGCATTTAAGCAAGAATAAAAGTATTTTCTCTCTTGCATTACATAACATGCTAAAAAAAAAAAGAAAAAGGAAAAAAAAAGAAAAAAGTACTGGCCTTGGCCAGTTCTAGTGAAGTAAAATCAATGACAATTCTTTCAAACATAAGTATTATGCAATGAGGAACCTGACATATCTGAGAACTGTTGCCTATATTAGCTCCAAAGAACTCCACAAATTATAATATAAAGTAGGATTTTTTTACTTTCCTATTCAGGTCACTTTTAGTCCCAACATCGTTGATTTGGAGATACAAAAAAAAAAATACCCTTGATTCTTCCGTAAATATATTCTGCTTGGAAAAGTGCCTGTATGAAGCACACCAGGGAAAGGGAGTGCAAGCAGCCCACATCACCTTGCCCTTTGTTTGGATTGTCAGTTTTTCCTTTTGATCTTTCTTTGCAGTTGCGGAACCAAAAATTGATTTTCCCAGTTGAACTAAGGTAGAAAAAGGACAATGTTTTATTTAAGATCCTTCACTCCTGCACATAAGCCTATTTCTTTCTTTATATACAAAAGAAACTGTCTTTTTGTTCTTGTAAAAAAATATTTCCAAGTGAGGAACGCTCTCAGTGTACTGACTCTGGATTGATAACAAAAAAGGGGGGAAGGTGTTTAAAAATCTAAATACTGGCCTCCTGCAGAGAAGCACACAAACCTCAGGAAACTTCTAGAGGTACAGAAGCTGAGCTTCAGGGAAGCAGGTCACACTTGTTAGGTGTTTGCATAAACCTAAGCCACGAGCAATGTTACACTCAAAACCTTGTTTATGGGCAAAGAGAAAGCACGATTTACATATTTAGACACATACAAAGCCAAGAATATATTGTAAATATACCCCCGATCTCAACAATGTAGTTATTTTTTTTAATTCCAGATTTACTTGTTGCAGAACAAGAATAAATGCTGATATGTGGGGAAAAAACCTCTATCATAATGCAGTCAAAATAGCAATACAGCTATTTCCTAATTGCTACCTCTTTTCCTGGTGTTATGCTCATCTTTCCACTGCACTCCTGGGTCCAAAGGTGGACAGTTTCATTCTGGTCTAGGGTTGTTCTTCATTGGAGTTCTTTGGTGGGAGGAATATGATATTTGTTTTGATGGTTCCTTCTTCCTCACTCTTTTAAAATGGGCTCTTTCTTCCCACTCAGGGTCCACGCTCCCCTGAGTTTACTGCATACAGTGAGTAGTAGGGACATTAGATACCAGAGACACAATTTAACCCACTGTGAGACCAAAATTATTTGATTTAGTAATCAACTTCTTTGACTGTTGTCACAACTTTTATTTAGAATAACGTGTTGATATTGGCACAAACCAACACTCCCTAACACCTACAGGTATTATTGGCACTTGTTGAGCAGTTCCTCACAGAAAATGGACATTGGGAGCAATTTCTCACGGGAACGAGCATCGGGACGTGCACAACCCAGCACAGAGGTCTGAGGATGATTGAAATAAAGTGGAAATACAGGCACTGACCTTGCTAATCACTAAGAACAAGTACAGGATATTGAACAGAGAAATCAGCAAGAACAAAGATGCTGTAGTTTTTAATTGATGCAAATGCCTTAACCAATGGTAGCTGCTGCTAAGTAAGTGTGCCTGTGCCTAAGTAACTGTGGTGGTGAATGAACCAAACACAAGAATAACCACGGGACCACAGAGCCCAGAAAAAGAGGTTTGGTGGGCTGGTTCCAAAGAGTAAAACCCCCTTCTGTGAGGATGGCTTCTGCCTTTGAATTCCTGGGATTCCTGAGGGGGGCTCGGTCTGCCTGACTGACAGTTGACAGACACCCCTTGTATCCCCTAAGGAAAGGTAACCAGACCTGTCCTGCTCCTTCCCCTCTTCCTATAGGTCCCTGCGATGCCATCCCTGCCCCCTTCCCTGTATCCCTTTAAAGCCCCCTCAGTCTCTTGTCTTGTCCTCTTCACATCCGGTCCCCTTCGAGGGAGCTCCTACAATAAACCCTTGGAACACCGGCCGAAGGAGCCTCCTCTGCTCATTTGTTTCTGGTCACACCTGGGCTATCCACAAGCCCCAGGCACGCTGGGCTCCGTGCCCTCCACCGCCCGGGCTGGGAGGCTGGCTAGCGAGGCACCGAGGTGCCACAGGGTGTTCTCCCTTTGTGTTGGGCTGGGAGGCTGGCTAGCGAGGCACCGAGGTGCCACAGGGTGCTCTCCCTTTGTGTTGGGCACTCCTGGACAAGCTGCTGCCCTCTCAGCCCGGCCAGCGTGCCGGCGTACTGATATAAGTAACCAATTGCATTGCTTTATGCAACGCATGAGCATTTAGAAAAAAAGTATAAAAGGAACTTTGATAGTTCAATAAACAGCTTCACCTGATCATATTAATCTCTGTGTGATGGCCCATTATTTGATCCTCGGCCACAGGTACTCCTGGACCACAAATTTCCTGAGTTTTTTGCACAAATTCTTATTAAATCCTTGAAGAAATCTGACCTTACAAACTGCTGACCTGCTCTTGAACCTCACAGGCAAGCTGAGGACACACAAAGGCCCACTGAGAAGCACAAGAAGCTCCTGCCAGTTGCAGGTTTCCCAGTGCTTCCCTTCGCTGCTGCAGGCTTTTTAATCTCTTTTCCTGTGAACTTGGAAGGGTTTACACAGCTTTGCCCAAGCACTTTGTTTGAATCAACTGAGCACCTGACCTATGGCACGGGACTCTGTTCACACCAGTTTGCTGGGTGGCACAGCAAGTTCTGTGTCATTCTGACCCAGCTGGCTGTAGTGAGGCCAACCACTGCTGGGCTGAAACCAAGGAATGCAATCTGTGGTTCTCCTTGAGGTATAGGATCAGCTTTTAGAACTTGGAAAGAGCGGGGGGGTACATTAGACAACAAACTTCTAGCATTCAATAGGGCACTCTGCAGTTAGTTAAAGACAGAGAGCAGTACATACACGGCACAAGTCTCAATTATTAATAGCACTGCCCTCCTTAATTAGAAGCCTACATGCCTTTCTCACACAACAGCCCTCTCCCAGTCCTTTGAGGGAATACAAACACGCTACCCTCCCAGTTCTGACAGCTTGGCATTTGTACCTCAAGCTCCAATCACCACTTCAGCAGCAAAGATATAACTATATACATTAAACTTCATGTTTTACAGGTTTTATAACATTAAATTAGCCTAGAAAAATGCATATAAAAGCAAGAGAGAGGCATTAGCTTTTGGTTTGGCAATCAGCATTTGCAGGAAAGGATGTATCTCAATGTGATGTGGAAACCAGCAAAGCTGTTTCATTTAGGATTCCTGCAAGCTGAGCTCTGTGGGGATTTTGAAGGCAGATATTACGCTTGGAAATTGAACTCTACATATTTTAATGAAATTGCACAGTCTAAACACCACAATGAGTGAGCAGTCATATCAAACAATGGAATTTGGAGCTTTCTCATTTACTCACATATAAACAGAACTTTTCCGGGTAAAAATGTAAAACTGGAATAAACATCAACTTTGTTTGCAAAGAAAGAGAATGTGCAGCTGATGTAAGTGCCGTGAACCCGTGTTGAACCCGTAAAGGGACTGACACAACATCCCGAATGGCCATATTCTGCATGCATGGTGCTGGTCAGCACCTGCTCAGCTTCAGACAAGCAGGATGGGTGTCGAAGTTGTCAGCAGCAGATGATCACATCTGTACAGCAGCTCGATAACCCTGGCCAGCTGAGTGTGGAGGTTCAGCCAGCCTGACATTTAAATGACAATTATGTGACCTAAGCACCATCCCGGTGGCTCCTCCTATGACTCCTCAAAAACGGATGCTCTGTGTCATCCTGACAACTGTAAAGCACTGGTTAATATTTCATTAACTTAAGGTCAAGCAAGCTGCTTTACCACATCAGAAAATCCACTTCTCAGCTTCTGCAGAGTCACGTAATTGTGCCTGCCTGGTTTACAAATCAGATGAGGTAACAGCTGAAAACAAACCCACAGCAGATTATTCCTTCTCTCTATGCTGCTGAAAAAAGCTCCAGATTTTATTGAAGTGTCATATATACAATAGGGCAATTTTTCTTTAAAGGCAACACTTTTGCATGATGTTTTGCTCGTGCTTCTGCCATTTCTCCCATTCAAACTTTCTCACTTCAAGGTCAAGTTTAGAACTGGTGTCTAAGGCAGTATAAATCTGTATAAATTGTGATCACAGTTTACTCTCAGAAAACCTCTTGCAGTATAATTTACTTAATAGTATGCAAAAGAAGAAGGGTCTAAATAGCTAAAATAATTCATAGAGACAAAAGAACATATAATTAACGTTGCCCTACCTGCTGTTAACTGCACTAATTGCACCCTTTCTGCACAACTGAAAATTCTGATATCATCAAGACATCTTCAGTGATCCTCAACTCGTGTTCAATTACCCCTGAACCTTGGCCCTGAAAAGTCTCTCTCTAGTATTTAAGTTGACTGGTTTATTCTGTTTCTTCATCAGCACAGAAGTTTCTGAAGGAATGCTTACTCCAGTCTGTGGAAGTCCAGATATCTCACTATTTACAGGACACTAAACATCAGAAACTCAATATAAAACCCAGCCATAAATCGGAACCCATAAATCAAAATTGTGAAAATAGTCACAAAGCTGCATAAGCTCAACAACACAGGAGTCTCATCTTGTAAACCAACAACATAAAATATGAAAATACATGAAATTTTTTCATCTTAAAAATGTAAAACAAGTTTTCCATACAAACATCTTTACGCACCTATCTTGGCCCCTTATGGATAAAAGAAACAACTAAATAAATATTATCTATCTGCATATGCACTTCAAACGGGAATGTCACTCAAAAGATAAAATAAGCAAGTTATTTGTGGTGTACATTAATCATCATATTTAAATGGCAGATTACTTTATAGCATGAGACATAAGCCTGTATTTAATTGGGGGGGGAGGGGAAGATTGCATAAGAATAGTTTTTCCTAAGATACTCAAATCGCAATAATCAGCCTCAAGTCTCTCCTGTTCCACTTTTATTCCAATATATCCAAGCAAAAGCTGTATTATACTGAAGGAAGGATGGGAAAAGGCCAGTAAGAAAACCAACCACACTAACGAGCTAAACCAAAAAGCTGGACACAAGATTTATCTGTGGTAACAAGAACAAGAGGGGGTGTTGGACATGCGGACGTGGCATCAGGACTATCGTGACAATAATCTTCAGTGGGGACAAAGCACAAGAAACCAAGATTAGCAAAGCTACTACTAAACTGTACAGGTGAAAAACTGGAGGAACAGAGGGGTAAGACTTGGCAGGGAGTAGAGGCAAGTGCAGTGCAGCAGTGGTGAATCTTCCCAGTGACTTTATATTGTTAACTGGTTATACAGCAAGCTCTTCATGGTTGCCTTTCTCTTCTCTTTCTCCAAAACCCCCAGGGCTGTTCTTACGTATTTAGACCAATAAATATTTTTAAGATTTATAGCCTGAAGTTTAGCCATATTCATCTTACTCAGGTGAGCAGTCCAACTAAGCCCAGGGGAGGTGCAAGAAAAATGTTGCCCTTCATAATGATGCACGGAACAAAAGCTGACTTCAACTGTAGGACCAGGGAGAGTATACCACATGTAGGTAAAATTGTCAACTTCATATTTTTCTTAATATAACAAAAATCACTTAAAATAAGAGCACAGCTAACTTCTGGAACTACCCTGAACATGAGTCTCATTAAATGTTTTTTTGTGGTGACATTCTCAAGGGTTAGAGCATCATTTAAAATATACTGTGATGCAGAGAGTCAGATAATATCTCCCAGTTGAATCCAGCAGGGTTACAAAGACACATTTTGTATTCATAAATGTGTTGAAATATTTTACTTTTCTTGAACTGCAAATATTTGAAGAAATGTAGATAAACATACTTAAAATTCACAGCACTTTCTCAAATATGAAGTAGCAGATTAACAAAATGTCAGAACATCCTTAGCTTCAAAAACTGCTCTACCATTTTAGGTAGAGATTATCTATCAAAAAAAATAAAATCACAGCCTCTTATGATCATACTTCTCAACTGCTGACATATTCAACGTGTAAATTACTCCCATCTTTAAAGATAAAACAAGCTCTTGCAAGTCATCCTAACCTTTGCAAAACACCAGTTAATATTACCTCATTGACTGCAAGAGGCTGAGGAGGAAACAGGGGACAGGAATTATGGTATGGAGGCTGATGCTGGATGTTCTCTGAGCTTCACAAGAGTTGAAAAGTCACTTGTGAGAGATTCCTGGCTTGGTTCAAAACCATGAGCTTTTAGAGCAAATGTACAAGTTAATATCCTTACCCGTCAACACAGCCCATGCTAAAACACCACCCGGTCCACAAAGATAAAAGTTGTATAAATTTAACAGAAACAATTGACAAATTTAAAAAAAAAAATAAAAAAGCGACTCTCCCAAATAAATTATATATAGAACGTGGATAACTAACAACAATATCTTCCTGCTGTACCCTGTGTCACTTGGGGGACACTACAGGAGATCAGGGAAATTATGACAATATCAATTATAAATATCCTATCTTAGGACCGCCATCATTCCCTCTCAGATTTTATTCAACATGATTATGCTACTAGTCCCTCCACTGAAAAGCTTAAATGAAAAACAGGCATAAGCATCAATTTTGTATTTGAGACCCTTATACACAGAATTATCCACTGGGACTGGTCACATCAAAGACGCAGCACTACAGAGCACAGAGTAACAAGGAAAAGAAGAAAGAAAACCAGAGAAGAATGAAACTTGCTTTCAGTAATTGGCCCCCAAATATTTAGAAGCTTATGGGCATCCAGAGAGTGTAGAAAGAGTGATTTCTCTGCTTTACACAGCTGCTAGTACTACAGAGAAAACATTGTGGTTTAGTATTTCATACCTTACACATAAAGTGTGTCTAATGGTTCTGATTCTATGCATAAAAAAATGAAAATATCATGCAGCTGCTTCTCAATTACGCATCTGGTTATTGTTTTGCAGCTGCAAAACTACCTTGAAGAACCATAAAATACGGTGTGACAAGACTGGAATAAATACCAGCACTCATCTTGTACCTTCCTTGTAAAACTTTGCATTTTTTACCATCTGATAAAATTCCTGAATCAAGAACTATAACTTCTGCTGCCTCTTTTCTTTGTGACCAAAACTCCAGTGGTGTACTTAACACCACTGAAATTTGCAAATGCCCACGCTCTGTGGCACACATTGCGTTTTGAATCCAGTACCCCATTTCTAGAGTATTTTTGACTTTGTGTTTTACTTTCAAGCAGCTATTTTGGTAATTTGATCAAAAATCCAACACAGAGAACAATAAGTCAGCTCAACATTAGTGTCAAACATCTGAAATGAGATTTTGATTTGTTAGCCCCCAAGCCATTACTCATATTACTATAAATCTATTGAATATGAAGACATTTGGTGACAAAGAATGGTTATAAAATATCCAAATAAAGTAAGCAGTCTCAAGCTTGCATTTACTGACTCACACTCAGCATGTAATTCTCTGACGAAGGGAACAGATAAGAAAAACAAAACAATTTGTTTTTTATAACAACGCATTTCAAATTAACTATTTCTGTAATTCCGCTGGAGACAGGAGGTCCTGCAAAGAATTTCCGTACCTAAAATATTAAAAAAGCCACAATTTGTTAACTTGAAACAGAAAGGTTCAACTTGAAACAAAACAACACCCAGTGGTGAGCTTTGACAAAATCTGTTATTAACTTTGAAAAAACCCCTAAAACTCAAACTCTCAGTTAGAGAAGCTGGAAGTTTCTCTGTCTGTTTTTTCTGGCACGCAGGATGCAACAGATGCGGCCGTTACCAACAAATGCATGTGTGCTTCCACAGCTGTCTGGTTTCCACAGGAGTGCCAAGGAAAAACCTTGCTGAGCTGCAGAGGGGGAAGGAGACAGGCAGGAGAGCAAAGGCAGAGAGCCCGTGCAGGGGGTGCCAGGGATGCTGCACTGCTGGAATCCTGCTGCACATCAAAGTGAGACCCAGGGAGGAGGGAAGCAAAGGGGAGAGAGCCCAAGCAGGGGTTACAAGATTCAAACCCAACGGAGGAGAAAGCAGCAGCACTTTAGGGCTCCTATCCAGGGGAAAGGTCCTGTAGCACCAACAGCTGCTGAGTGTGAAATCCTCAAATGAAATCCTGATTCCACCTTGACTGTGCCTTGTGCAGCACAGCTTCCAAGATAGACTAAGTTAAAGCACAAAAAAGCAATGTGTGAGGAAATGAAGAATGTCCTTAGGAAGAACTACTATGCACATGAGTCGGGGAAGATGAAACAGGAAAGCCTTATAAATATGATCGCCTGGCAAAAGATGCTGAGAATACGGAGACTATAAGTGAGATCGAAACGAAAGCAAGCTATGAGATACCAAGCCTTAGTTACTGAACAACTGGAAAAGAATGGTATGGCCGGCTGAAGGTAATCCTCTCTCTGTTGAACAATACCCTCGGCTTGCAGACGGGTCCAAGGGTCAGAGCAGACCCTACTGGCTTGGCAGCAGGGGTCCAAAGAGGAGTTTCTAGAGTTTAAAATGTAACGCAGTATGGTAATATAATAATTCTTATAGGCTGTATGTAAATACCATAGGATTTGTATCTTGTACTAGATTGGTTAATGGAAATTAGAATATTCAACACAGAAGAAGATTTATTGTATTGTAAACGAGAACCTCGCTCTCTTTTACTACCTCTTTTACTCTCTCTTTTCCCTCTCCTTTTACTACTTCTACTACTTCAACTACTTCTTGCCCTTACTCTCTCTTGCTCTTACCTTTGCTTCTCTTGCTCTCTTACTTTTCTGGCCTGCCTCGAGCTGCAGCTGGCAGCTCCAAGCAGGGCCCCTACACCCACACCCTTCATAAATAAACTCCATGCTCTAAGACCCAATCTCAGAGATCTCTCGTCTCTAGCCATCCCAACAATCCAAAACCAACCAGGAAGCTCCTACACACGTGCTTTACTCCTGCTTTGTTCTGTAGCTGTATCACAGTAAATTCCCCAGGACTTTCTAACAAACTCCCTAGTAAAGCACGTTCGGTGAACAGAACCCTTTAACACCTTTCCTAGCTCCTCTGATTTCCCATGACTGATCTTTTTCATCCAGTAGATGAGGTACATAAATTGGGTCACTGACATATTGATTACCAAGCCTCCTACAAAGAATTACTTTAACTGCAGCAAACAATGTGTTGCCTTCATAATTATTAATCTACTTTATTATTTTCATCATTTTCAGACACAATTGAGAATCTTAAAGTTGTTTGCACAACCGTGATATTTGGGGGTTTTTACCAAAAATCACATCATTGCAACATGGACTAACGTAGAAAAAAACTATTATTTGAACTATTTGAAAATATTATTTGAACAATATGATTTGATAATATTTAAATATCATTTAAACCTTGGTTAGGAATCAGTATTTGTCTTCTGATCATACACAGAAACATGACTTTCTATGATTGCTAAGTCAAGCAAATGTGGGTCTGAAGCAAAGCACTTCAGCAAGCAAAAAACCAGTATGCACACAAATGGCTTTTAGCAGCACATAACTGCTAAATATGTGCTCTAACTATGCTAAATAGGGTAACAACTGACTGCTTAGCAGAAAAAAAAAAAAAAAGGAAGAGCATTATCTCAATCAGAACTCATAAAGTGGGAAAAGGGTTCAGAAGAAATCAGCAAATGGACACAGAGAGGGAAAGGGCTCTAAGATACGACAGGGAACCGAAAAAGGGACAGAAAGAAAGTAAAACCACAGACACTGACAAATTTTGTGGAGCTTTGAACTGATGCATTCAAGGGATGCCTGTGAAGACTGCAAATAACAGAGTATTAACAGGTATTTTCTATCCCTGAGAAGTGGTTGGAAAATGCAGATTCACTCTGATCTTAGATTTCATCCCTCTGACAAGGCAAAATCCATTAAGTGGAATAGAGAAATACTCATGCTCAGTAACACTGAACGTGGTCCAAAGGCAGCTCATCCACCACCAGTTTTCTATTGAATTTAAAAGATTGTTTTCTAAATACTTACCCATCTGAGAATAGAATCATATTAGTCAATAACTTACAGCATTATTTTGCCTGAAAGAACAGTTTCAGAAAGCTATAATTTAAGTCTAAGGAACTTTAATAAAAGCTGTCAGAGGAAATAAGAGGACTTGTGGGAGAGCTGTTCCTCACCAGCGAGCAAGTTCTCTGTGTACAGTTCCCTGGAATGCTATTGCAGCAACACATGATTTTTTCAACATATGCAGAAAAGGATAACCTGAGTGGCTTTAAAAAATAACTAGTTATAACCATTGAGTATGTGACAGTTTTTGAGATATAACTCATTATGCACAGGTGAAAAGTTATTACTTCACAGTGAAGCACAGAATGGAAAGAAAAATGCAAATCATAGAAATGCTGAAAGAAGCAATTCTTCTACCTGTCCTGATGGACAGAAACAGAGAGGAAATTAAATCACATAAGCAACCCCACAACGACAGTAAAAAAATATCAGCTAAGTAGCCGAGTTTCTCAAATAAAACTTTATATAGAGAGTCACTCTGTACAGGATACTCATAGAAAAGCTCTTCCTGGTATAACAAAAAAGAACCTGAATTCACGTTTCAAATATCCTCAGAAACATCAGGTTCAAGGATGTTTTTAATTTTCCCAGCATAAAAGCTTAGATTAAATGCAGACAGCATTATCACCAACAAATTCTTCATAATCTACACAAAAAGGACACTACCAACCTGAAGGTCAATTTCTGATCCCTTCTAAAGGTAAATTGCTTTAAGTGGTTTCACAACTAGTACTAGAGAGATGAATTTTCAGATAAGGGATCTAAAACAGCATCTAAAAATGCAGCCTTCCCTTTAAATTAAAAAGCCATGGGAAGAAAAAAACTTCAGGGGCTGAGATAGGAAGGAGGCTGGAGCTCACATGACCAAGAACTCTTTCAATATTCTAAACAATGGTGAATAATAAGTGACAGGTAAATGACCTCATGAAAAGATGCTTCAATAAACCTTTTCTGTTCTTTATAAAATACATGTTTACCTCTCCAGCCTGATATAAAAAGCATGCCTTCAGTCCAAAGCCGAATTTTATGAGTTCCCTCATGCATAAGCAATAGAAATAGGACATGCAGAGCCTATATTTTGTTTTATTTTTTTTTAAAGAAGAATGAATAAAAACCTTGCACTCAATTGAACTGCACTTCTCTGTGAGAGAGTGTGAACACTGCACCTGACTGATTCCTAAATGTAATGAAACGCTCTAAGTGGCAACAGGCAGCATTCTATTGCTTTTGTTAAAACTCAGGAAAAGAAACACTTGCCAAGTTCCCGGCATCGATTTAGGCTTGTCAGCAGTGCCAGCCACCTCTAAGTTCTCTACTGATTCAAGGAGCCAAATGACAGTGCACAGCAGCCCCCTCCAGCACAATTCCAACCCCTCCCAGCTTTGCCCACCTCCTGGTTTGAGATGATGGCTCCCTTAATAACTGCTCCATCAGGCAGAGCACAAAGGGCAGAGCTCGAGACTTCAGGGGCTTCTGCTGGAGTCCCAGCTGTGCCCACCTCCTGGTTTGAGATGATGGGTCCCTTAATAACTGCTCCCTCAGGCAGGGCACAAAGGGCAGAGCTCGAGACTTCAGCGGCTTCTGCTGGAAGAGCAAAGGAGGGCCCTGCATTGCTGCACAGTGCAGGCAGTGGCAGTGCACACACCCTCACTGGGGTACACCTAAAGGATTATTGCCTTAGGCATTGGCACTACAGGACAAGGAAAAGAAACAGCACGTAAAGAAATGCCTTCTCTGGCTAAACAAGCCCTAAATTAAGTGAGAATTAGTGCAGAAGACTCGTGAGTTAATATAAAACCAGCCACCCGAGCTTGTACGTCAGACAAAAACTCGGCTCCNGAGACTTCAGGGGCTTCTGCTGGAAGAGCAAAGGAGGGCCCTGCAATGCTGCACAGTGCAGGCAGTGGCAGTGCACACACCCTCACTGGGGTACACCTAAAGGATTATTGCCTTAGGCATTGGCACTACAGGACAAGGAAAAGAAACAGCACGTAAGGAAATGCCTTCTCTGGCTAAACAAGCCCTAAATTAAGTGAGAATTAGATCAGAAGACTCGTGAGTTAATATAAAACCAGCCACACGAGCTTGTACGTCAGACAAAAACGCGGCTCCTAAATATTTCTTTTTTTTTTTTTCTATTAAATAGTTGCACTGGAATTGTAAGAACTTACTTACAAATTGAATTGCTTCAGAGAGCAGATCAAGCAACACCATATTGTGCAGCAAAACAGCACAGTGTCTTTCTTTCCTCTCTTGAAAACCAAGGAATTTTAACACGAACCAGGAAACTATTGTGAGTGAATTTCTTGGCACTGTGTAAATACTGCCTTCTCTACCAGAGTTACACCTGAAAATTGCTTAGCACAAAGAAGGTAATGAATTCCTTGGGGCTTAATTCTGTATTCTTTATTGTGTACAACTTCTTTTGAAGTCAATATTAGTGATGTCATGTTAATTTTCCTTACATCTGTCGTTCTTATCTTAGAAGGGGGAAAAAAATCAATCCTTTAATTCCATTTAAAATTCCTTGTAGACTGCCATTTGTGCAGTTGGTAAGTTTTGAAAGTCTTTGAGAAAATTAACATTCAGTGTACATATTAATAAAAATAGAGAGAAACAGAGCAAATGAGCAAAGTGTAACAAAACTGCTGATACTGGATAAAGGCAAACCCTTTGAAGAAGACATGCATTAACACCTTCCCGACAAGTGAAGACAGCAGCAAAAATCATCTAATCTCATCTCTTTCCATTCCATCAACAGGAAATCCAACAATAGCAAAACTGGTGAGCACAGGCCCTGCAGCAGTAAAGACAGCTCTGTCAAGCACAAAATAGTTGGTGAAATTGTGAAATTAAATTGTGAATTCCAGACTTTATGTAGGTTTCCATGACAGAAATTCCTATCCCCTTACCTGTACCCCTTTATCACACACACAGAGACCCATACGAGTGATGTAATGCTGTAAGATTATAATGGAAAACTCTTGTTTCTCCTGTATTCATGGGGGCTATAGAAAGAATTTCCTTTCACAAGAAAAATATCGAACCTTTGACTTTCAAGATCTGAGAACTTTATCCTATTTTTATCTTTAAAATACGCTGACAAGCACCTCTTCTTGTTTGAAGAAGCCAAAGCTAATGACAGCTGCAATGTGGCACACAGCACCTTAAAACATTAGATTTCTGAGCAGGACTTGGCAGGGGAGGTTGGCCTCTCCCCATATTTTACTGCAGAATGCCTGTCTATCAAACAGCATCCCCAAACTGCCTTCACTGGGTATTTTATTTCACTATATTTTGTGCCTTCCTGTTTCCCCATATCTCTTTACTTTGTGTGGTTGCACATTCAGTTGCAAATTGTGCAGATAAACCTGAGTGACAGAGACAATATTAATCTGGGGGATCATAAAAGAACATAAACCCGGCAAAATCTTGGAACAACAACGACCACAGTGGCAAAACTGATGTTCTTGATTTTTAGTTTTCAAAGTGCATGTTAGAAGTACAAGGACAGCACACCATTGGAATGATTACGAGAATGTTGTTAATTATTAAGTGGATCAATGGAGTGTCAGTCATTGCAACATGAAATAGATTCCACACCATAAACCACGATTCTTTCACGTGGCTGAATGCAACTGCATCAAATGAAGAAAAGTTCCACTAACTTCCACTTTCTGAAGTGCTAACGAGCCCACACAATTAAAATAAAAATTACCTGATAAAGCTGCATGAGCAAAAGTTTTTTGGTTCTGGGTTTTACTTTTGATTATTTAAACACTGGTTTTTTGTTTGTTTTTAATAGACGGATAGTTCTCTGATTTGCAAAGCAAGCAAGCTACAGAGGTTATTTAAAATAAACTGAGCACCATAAAACAGAGGAGGTTCACTGCCTTTAATGGAGTAATTTACTTCTCCAAATAGTCACAGAGATCAAGAATAGCAAGTTATTGGACAGACCAATCCATTTGTGAGTTCAATCACAAGAGGAGAGTTTAAGTGCTGTATGACTGGTGATAAACCTGCCACAGCTTCAGTTAGCATTCCTTGATTTTCTCACACATCCTGACACGAGGAAACATTCCAGTTTTATGTACTCTGCTTTGTGTCCAGCTTTTCCATTTTGTACTGCTAAACGACCACAACACTTGCATTTAATTTTTTGTTTCAGATCTATTTTGAAACATACTGATTGTCATAAGAAGGTTTTGATCACTGAAAAATGTATCACCTTAATGAAGTTCTAGAGACTGAACAAGCCATTATGCTAATGCTACTCAGCTACCTGAGCTCTGATGAGATCTTGGATATGAGTAAGTTAATTTACCTTCCAGTGTGCAAAACTGAAATGCATTTAACTAAGTGGCCTGTGCATTATGTAAAGCATAAAGCAAAAAACCTTCCTGTTACTACCACAATTAGACTACAATAATGTCTGGCCTCTGGCATTTTGATGTTTGATATATTAACAAAAGCAAAATTAAAAGAGGAAAACTGTGCAAACTACTCAACTTTAATAAGTAGAAAAATTATTTCAGTTAACACAGATTGACAAAGTACTTCAACACTTTATTTTTGAGAAAAAAGCTATTACATAAATTCATTTTTGACCCACATTATCATCTTTTTTCACCGCACTAGAATGAAGATGTTGTTAGAGAATCAAAATAAAGTTCCAGAGGCACAGTCTTCTCTCCAAACCACTGTCACGTCCTTTTGTGATGGTAACTCAACTCACCTTTTCTATTTCTCCATATGGACGCACACACATTAACAAATATCTACATATCTTTTAAAATTGAGAGGTCACAACCTTTTCCTTCCTTTGCTTTTTAATAGAGTGAACTCTTGTTTGAAAACAGCTTTTTACACAAGTTCATTTATTTCAGATCCCTAAATTATATCAAGTATACAAAAAAAATTTCCTCAGCAACTACTCATGGCATTCTGAAATACTATAATTTTAATTAAAGATCTCATGCTACATGCTGCATGCAAAACATTTGAGAAATAAAATTCTAACTATTGCTGTTATAAACTTGTTCATATATAAAATTAAGCATATATTGATGGTCTGGATAAAATATCAAAGCTTTTCAGTAAGCATGACTTTAAAGACTGTTTAAACTTATTAGAAAACAATTTATTTTCCAGATTGCTACCCAGTGAAGCAGAGTCCTCCCATTATCAGTCAACTTACTCAGTCTCTGAGCAGCCTCCAGGGCATCATTTGCAGAATCAGCTACAAAGAATCTCTGAACTGTAACCCCATGGTCTGCCATTATTTTTTTGCTTTGGTACTCCTGCAGGTTGAGCCATCGTCTGGGGGTTAATTGAACAGTCTAGAAAAAACAAGAGGGGAAAATAATGCAATGCTCATTAGGATCAGTTCATGAGACAGCCCGCTGAGCTCTTCCACCCCATGGTTATCTCAAACCAGCAGTTAAACAACACCCAGAGAAAAGGTAAAATACTTATTGATTTACCTAAGTGCCTTTCCTTAACATTTGTGCATCCCAAGTACTCTGAAAGCTATGGATATTTTTTAAAAGCTACACAAGGCTCACTTGGCCAGACAAAATGTCTTGCATTTAATATCAATGCAAATTTGGCTTGAACTCTAAAGTCTATTTATGTTTTCACGTTATCCTTTGCTATAAAAATAGTAACAGACTCCTACATTAAAACAAATTCAGTTTCACATTAAATATCCTTATTACGCGACATTTCATCTAATTCCACCCTACAAAATTATTTCCAGTGATTCTATGCGTTTGTTGAAGCATATCTGAGAAGAAAAGCAACTGGCATGGAATTAGCATTATTCTGTAAGAAACCATCCACTAACTCACGTCCTTTCAGCGGTCTGTAAGAAACCATCCACTAACTCAGGTCCTTTCAGGGGTCTGTAAGAAACCATACACTAACTCACGTCCTTTCAGGGGTCTGTAAGAAACCATCCACTAACTCACGTCCTTTCAGGGGTCTGTAAGAAACCATACACTAACTCGCGTCCTTTCAGTGGTCTGCTATCTCTGCTTTGTAGGTTGTGCTTCTGAGTAGGTTTTGTTGAGGACACCAGCACCGCCACATCAGCCCTGCAATGCCAACAAGAGCTGGAGAAGAGCTCCCTGCTCATTCCCAACACGGCAGTTCAGATGTCCCTGTGGGAATATCGACATTTCTACGCCCCATGGCTACAAAGACACGGCAGCCTTACACACACGAGGACACCACTTCTGCTTGTCCTGGCAGGAAACCTTGAGACACTACAGAAGTCACAGGATCTTTACTGAATGGTTTTAAGAAAGGACGCATTCTCCCCACGGGATAAATTGTTACACACAAAAGCAGTAATTAAGGAGCTGGAGCTGACTCCTGGCAATGGTATAATGGCAAAGGTGGAGCTGGCTCCTGGCAATGGTATAATCCCATTTTGTGCCAGCCAAAGATGCTTTTCCCACACGGAGAGACAAACTGCTATCTTCCTGGCAGCCAGCCACAATCAGTTCTTGGTTTCTCCTGAAGTAAGGAGCACAGCTTGCAAGCCAGTGCTATGTATTTAGAAATGTTAGACAAAGAGGGTTATTTACTACATTAATACTTTGATCTCTAACAGCATGATAAAAAAATCATTAACCTAATGCAACTTTACACCGAAAGCAAAAACCCTCCATGCTAAAGTCTTTCACTAACACAGCCTCTCACAATGCTCAAGGTTTACAGGCTGAGTTGTCTCAAAAGCAAACTTCCCATCTGTTCTATTCTCTTTCAAACACAGCACAAAAGATTGATGCATAAAGAAAACACAAACCCATCTTTTACAGTTTATAACTGCATGTTTTCTGTAAAAGTGACTCCTGCTGAACTTAAACAGTTACAAATAGCTCAGGATGACATTTTAAATCCTTTTATCCATAACTTGATTAACATATTTTAGAGGAACAAAATGACATTGTCAGTTTGCTCTATGGCTATCTCTAATTCTACACATCACACAGACACCTCATATGATTTCTATTCCTCCCTGCTATTCACAGACAATGTGTTATTACAGTTATGCAATACTTCAAATGTAGGGTCAAAATTTAAAGTTGCTTTCATAATTGTTGACATTTAATTTGTTTTCCCATTATAAACTCTCTTCTAGGCTCTAACAATTATCACTTCAGGATCATTTCCACAAAGGGATTAACACTAGGGGCCAGGAGGGACCCTTTTAGTTTGTCTAAAAATTTCTACAGGTCAGTAACACAGCTGATAAAATTTTGGTCACTGGTTTTATAATTTAAGACCAAGTCTTTAAAACAACTTTTATTCATAACTTAGAACAACAAATCAGTTTCAGATGTACATATTATTAAGCTGATCTAAGTCAAGTAAATAAGAAAGAAAACATTTAAAAAATTTCATTCTGGGGAAGATTTGTGGCTGTTGCTTGATGGGAACTGCAGTGATCTCTGCTCCTAAACACCCTCTCGGCACCTCACAGGTGCTTTTGGGATACAACAGCTTTGCAACTCAAAAATGTAACTCAAAATATCCCACAGAGATACTCCACTGATGAGATGCTAAAAATCTTACTTACATATGCATAAAGTGCAGACATACATAAGCACAGGGACACATGTTCTCTTACAAAAAAGTGGACAATTACTATTACGATATTATGACAATATTTCTTTCCTAAATTTGAACCAGACCAGTCTGAGGAATACAGAAAGGAAATAAGAGAATAATTGCTTGGAAAAGTGTCAAAGCAGTCCTAAGGGTGATGAGACAAAGGTCTGCTCAACAACTGCTGGCACAGAAAAGCAAAGCCTACAAACTCCAGGTCATTTTTTTCCCCCTGCTATATTACATAATTCTAAGGGAGATCATCTTACTGAGTACCAACTGAGGACTTTCAATCAAGCCTTTGCACAAAAGACAAACTCCTGGTTGTGAATGAACTGCTTGATAAAATTAATAAGTATCTGAAGTCTGTACCAGAAGCTCTGAAGAGCAAGGAACATGAAAAACTTGCTTTAAAGCACTTGCAGAATACACCATATGTCATGAGAACAGCAGGAAAACTAAAGCAGTTTCAAGAGATGAAATAAAGCACAAGCTTTGAATCTATAAAGGTGACTGCTCTTTCAAGACCATCTTGAAAAATCAAAACAGCTGTGAATATGCATTTTAGAGTGAAGACAAAAAAAAAAAGTGACCATGAAATCTCAGAAACATGAGTAAACAGATGATTCTTTGAACCAATTTCTAGCTCCAAGATGTTTTGGTTGCAATAAATCTGTATCTAAATTTATACAAGAATCTTGAATCCCTACCCTCCAAAAAACATTTATACCAAGCATTCTCAAAAATTTCAGATGGGCTTCAAATGGCCTAAATTCTTGGGCATCATAAACTTTTATGCATTCTACAGATAAATCCACACCTGAGACTGACAGTAAGAGTGCTAAAGCACAAAGGTACAGCCTCAAAGCAGCCTACAAAGGTTTGACAGAAAGCTATTTCCTATAGGCTTCTACAGGCAGCCAAAATCCAAGCCTTCCCCCTGAAAGTTATCAGGAGGAGACTTTAATCCGGCACAGAGCACAACTCTGCCGTCACGTGTCTTTGTTTTACTTATTTTCCTGTTTTACAGCTGTTCCATTGCTTGCAGCAGCATCAAACAGCACTGTGAGATTTGCCAGTTCAGTTCCAGCTCTCAGCAAAAACAGACTAAAGAATAAAATCTTTATGGTAAATCACCATCAGAAGAATAACCTCAATCTGAAAGAGGGAATGGGGAAAGCAACTAAAAGAGAACCCAAAGCACAGGAAAGCAGGACCCAGCTTTTAGCAATTTCTGTTCATTATTGACTCTCACCACCTTCCATTCCCAGCTTAACCCTGCTTGAACACTTTTATCTCCTCCCCCCACATATTAGTCAGAAAACATATCAGAAAACACCAGAGATGTCTCAGATGCTCCCGTGAAGCCCTGTCCCAGGTGACACCAGGATGTTCCAGATGTGCCAGATGTGTCTGAGTTTCATCTGTCTCTTTACTGCGAGCTTGGGCTGGAGCACAAGGAGTTGATCCTGTCCCACCAGCCTGTGAAGAGACTGGAAATCATGCGTGGATTTCACACACACAGTAAACCCTGACTCCCTGTGTGAAATCTCATCTTTCATCTTCATCAGATGACAGACAAAAAAATCAGAAAATCTTCCATTGGTGGCATTTTTCTGTCATCCTTTCATATGGGAACTTTGTGCTGTGTATTGATGTACACATGGTAGATGCAGAGCGGCTCTTATTTGAGATTCGGATCTGCTTGGTAAATCAAAAGGTGGGGCTTTTTTCTTTATTTTTAAACCACAAATAAGGTTTAAGAATAAATCAGTTTGTAAAACTAAGAAAGCATTACTAGCAGCACACAGAAAATAAAATGTTATTTAAAATAATAAAGCTTTAAAGAGGAATTAAATTCATCCTAGTAAGATATTTCTGAAGATTAAATTTCTAACATAAGTGCTGATCAAAGAGATTAATATACTTAAATAGGGCTCTTTTACAACTGATAACATTTCCTGAGCGCCTGACAACAATATCAAAAATCCCAAAACTCAAGTAAGTGGAACAAAAGGCCTCAACTGAGCAGTAACATGACGTGAGATGAAGGCAGAATTATTTAATCAAGTACAAATTTCAAACCAGATTTTCTCCTGCTGGCTAGAATTATTTGGCACTTTTCAAAAGCATAAAGTATTGGTTGGGCTCCATCTTCCATCTCCCTTCCCTTCTCCAATCTCCAAGATTTTTGTTACCAGTCAGAAACACACTAAAGTAGACCAAAAGTATATATAGAGTGAGGAGGATTTAGAAAACTCCCGGTACTAGGAATTGTGTATTTTGTTCTGAACAAGCTTTCTGTTCAAAGTTCCTTCTTAATATAAGCAGAGACCATGTCTGGTCCAACAGCATGATTAAATGAGTGGCACACACATGAAGAAATCAAATATGTGTTTTTGATCATCTTAACAAGGTCAGGTGTTGCAGAATTGTGTCCGTGGTTTATTGACTACTGCTAGAGAAAAAATTGATTCTTCATATAACCTGCATAATCTCTTATTTATCACCCTTTTGTTTGTTGGTTTGGGGTTTTTTTAATAAAATGCTAAAGGCTCTGCACAAATAACATTTGGAGAGCAGTTGTATTATTCTTTCACTATTCCATCTGCCAATTCTTTAGCTGTCACATGACAGAAAAAAATTGTATTATTTAAATAACAAGGTTTAAAAAATTAGCAACTTAGTTAAACAGGAGTGGAACTACAAGTATATTTTCTAGCAGAATTTTGCTTCAAAATAAACAAATAAAAAAATTTAAAAAAAAACCCNAAAAAAAACAACCAAAAAAACAACAACCCCAACCGCCCCAAGAGATTTAGAAAACACTGCAACAGAGACATCATTGTTATATATGCAGCATTAACTACTCTGATGTACAACATCTTTCAGATGACCCAGGAGGTATCTTTTGAGTGCTTGCTTTTGGAAAAAGAAAACACACACACATAAAACCAGAATAAGCTGTCTTAACACGTTCATCAAGAAGTTTGCAAGCTGCATGTTAACTACTTCTGCAAAATTCTGCTCGAAAAGAAATACTCCATGCAAGCACAAAACAGGAGCAGCATCAGTAAACCCAAACTTCAGCAGATCATGTCACTGATTATTTCTCACCTGAACCTATATGTTCAGTATAAGGTTTTCTCATTCTTTGACCTCCCTGGTAAAACATCCAAGGCTGACTTTTTAAAATAGAATAAATAGAATAGAAAGGATCACTTAAGCCTGTTCTGTAACAAGTATATGAAGAAGCTGGCGAAAAGAATAACTGAAAGGTCAAGTCTGACAAACAACTGAAGATTCAAATTATATCCTCTATTACAACTGAGGCCTCTTCATCTTAAAACAATTACATTTTAAAAAATTTAGTGCCATTTCATGCCTAATTCCACATGGAACTACCTTGGCTAACCATTCACAACTAAGTATTTCACCTTATCAAGTTCAGCGTTCATGAGTAGATGACTTCCCTAAAGAAGTCCCAAACAAATACTTATTTTCTCTTGGTAAGACTCTGGGTCAAATCTCTACTTTTGTAAAATGCCAAATAATTCTAGCTTGAGGAAGAGTATCCAGTGTTAATCAACACTATTAAAGAAAACGAAACCACCACTAAGCGAATTTCTGGGATAATTGAACATCCCTTGACACACCTATATAATTTGAGCAGCTCTACTGTTTTCATTAGCATAGCTTAATGCATTTTATTGCACAACTGTTAAAAGGAAGACACTTTAACATCCAAATTCCCTTTTCATTCACAGTATTAATGGAAGCCAGTATTAATATTAAAAAACAAAGATGGCCCTCTTAAAAGCGTCTGGCAGTAAGGTCAAATAAATGCCCACTTCTTTCTTCCCCCTCTTGCTCCACTGAAGCCAAGGAGCTGTAACTATGCTCATAGATCTTGTGCCAGTATGAAACAGCTCTAGCAACACAAATTAGCTCTGCAAGTATGCAAATTATATGTCAAATATATAAAGTATCAGGTTTTATAAACTTGGACTTTATTGTAATGGTTATATTGGAAATAAGTCAGTTGGGAAGAAAACCTGTGGTGTTTTTCAGGAGGTGAGGAGATGTATTCTATACCTGAAATTAAAAGGAGGTGTATTTAGTGTATGTGATCAAAAATAAATGTCTGTCACAAAAAAAATCCCTATTTGCTTAGCCAAAACATTCTACAGCATTCCAGTTTATTCAATTTGTGCACTCTGACCTGTAATACAATTCCAAGCACATATGAAGGAAAACAGACACACAGAGATGACAGTAATGAAGGAGCAGACCATTCATCAATATGAGGCATAAACCTTTATTATATTTATTGACAAACAGCCTCTGTAATTGACAAAGATGTAGAAGTTTCTCTCTAAAAGAAACCATCAGAAATAAACTAAACTGGATACCCTCCTATAAACCACTGCAGATACAGACACATTTTATTAGGTCATATACTTAAAATATACCACACAGGCCACTGAAAACAAACTGGTTTAAAATGGAATTCAAGGGAAAAAATTAAAGAACAGAAGGACAAGAAAGATTGCTGAATTCAGGTGTTGACAAAGTGTTTAAGGCAACAAAAAAAAAGTAAGCTAAAACCAAACTCGAAATAGTTATTGTCAATAGTGAAAGTTAAAAAGGTGGTTCAGGATTTCCACTTGAAAGGAGGTGGCTGAAAGATCCCTCAGATCTGAGTTACACGGTGATGCTGTGACTTTGTGGAGTAAACAGAGCATTAACATAACACAGAAAAAAGGCTGAACAAACCAGTTACTTTGGCAATTTATATAAAAAAAAAAAAAACAAAAACCAAAAAGAAGAGGAAGCCAACTCCTAGAGTCCTAGTTGGTTATACTCTCTAGGAATTCTGCATATTAAGAGGCTACTACTTCACTTCTCCTCAGTGTTCAGATATAACCATAGATTCCTGGGAAAATTTATTTCCACTTATTTCAGTTTGCTGGCAGTGCCCACAAATGAGTCAGTTAACCTGACAAGAAACAAAAATTTTGCAAAAAGGCACCACACTAAACAGAAGTTTATCACAAATGTAAGTCACAAAAAGCACAAATATGCTCTGTAGGAAAGCAAGTCTTTCAAGCACAGAAGGCAATGGAAAGAGTCATGGAAAGGCTGATGGGCTGTAAGCTGTAAGCATCCCAAACCACACATCCCCTTCTCTCCAGAGACGGCCAACGCTGAAACCTGGGGGCACATTATGGAAAACAGGACAGCAAACGCCCTTCCAAACAAACGTCCTGCTGGCTGCCACAAAGCAGCACTTTTCAGCTTCCAAAGCAGGAGCCAGCATCCAGGTCATCCTATTTAAAAGCCACAGAGGAAACTGTCTTCCATCAACATCCCAAGCTGCCCCCTTTAGCCGGGATGCCATATGGCAGCAAGGTCCCTTTGGTAGCAGCAGGCTCCAGCAGCCTCATCCAACACTGAGCATTATGATCAAAGTCTCGATCCAGACTTCTGTGACATATTTATGAGGGATAAAATCGATTCTGTGAGCTAGTTTAGGAAGAAGTCCTGAATATTTCCCTGACAAAAACAGTTTCCTTATTTTTGGTCACAGCAGTCAGGAATTGCTTATTTTTCAGTCTGTATCAAAGGCCTTAAACAAGAGCATTTGGTTTTAAAATCTACAGGTACGGCTGAAGACCTTTTAATAGTGGCGTTCCATTACTTATTCCTACAAATGAGAACTCTTTTCAACTGAATTAAAACCAACACACAAACTCTAGTTAAAAGCTGTAGGCCTTTTAGTTCCATATTTATTTCTGAAAATATAGCACACAAAATATCTTCAGCAGTAAAATACAGTATGTCTCACAGAAAAAAAAAAACCTATCACATTTCCCAGTTTTCTAAAGGCTAAGGCATTCTGATCAATAAACTGCAGGGGCAACTTACTGTTTTATACCACTGACCCATATACTCACTTTTCAGAATGAGTGAGATCTGTCCATGCAACAAAGGTTTATGAAACTTAACTTCAAATAAAATAAAAAACACTCATGAAGTATGCCCCTACATTTTTGTTTAGTAAATCTGGACTGCCTGTTCTGGTAGATAATTATTACTATTCCTAACATCTATGGCTCTTTGAAACAAGATGCCTGTGTTAAATAACTGGTTAATGAATGGTTCTCTTCATATACTCAAAAAATACAAGATATACTCGACACAAAAGAAATACAAAATATACTCAAGAAAAAAGAAATGAGGGTTTGGTTATAAAAGGAGCTCACAGTTACTCTAATTATTAGGATTGCTATTGTTAAATTGTTTACAAAAATTGGACTCAAACAGTTGAGAGGGTGGCCAAGAGCTTGGAAAGCATAAATTTTGTTGAAGTATGCCAAGTTTAAAAACTTCAGAGGAGTGAAACATGCCACCACCTCAGCTCAGAAGCTCTCCTTATTGCAAATGAGACTGCACTGCCTGCTGCAAACCAAGCCTGGGGAAGACAGTACAAAACGACCTGCTCAAGAGCGTTTCTCCTTCCAGAGCAATGACTCGCATTCACTGCGATTCACTATCCAGAACAGCAACACTAGAAGAATTTTACTTCAGAAATCTAGTTTGAAACAATCACAGCATTCTGTTCATTACTATATTAAGTATTTGTGTCACCATTTAGCTCTAATCCATGCAATCGAAACAAGTGCTTAGTTAAATCTTCCCCTGAACACTTTCCCATAGTTCAAGGAAAAGCAAGTTTCTCTTGTCACACACTGCAAGATTCTTTTTAAGAGGAGCCGCTACAAACCAGAGAGAGGAAGGCAGGAATCACAGTGCATCACAGCAGGAAAAAAAGACGGTGACAAACATGAAAGGAACACGGGGAAGAGCTTTGTTAAACTAGTAACATGTCAATTTTAGAGAAGGAAGCTATTTTAACTGGAAAGCTAAATTTAGGGGTCTCATCCTTTTTAGTTAAGAAAAACTACTTTTCTCCCATCAGCAGGCAGCAGTGATTATTCTAATACAACCTATTAAAGCACAGATATCAACCACAGATTACCTACCTGTAGGTAACAAAGCACACTAAACTAATTGATGCCAGTTGACATCACTCAACTGTTGAGAAACAGGCAGTCACCAATTACTAACAGAACAATAATTTGTTTGTTTAATGAATATGCTAATTTACTGAACTCTCATTAGACAGATACACAGGCAATATTGATGAGATCCATAAGGCATTATAAAGTATGGCTGAATTATTTCAAAACAAATTAAACCAGAAAATATTGCACGCTATTTGATGGAATACTAAAAGCCTGGTAGTGAGCAAATCCTCTGGGTGAGATCTCTGAAAAAGGCACAAGTTCTCAGAAGTGCACGGACCTAAACAGGGACTGGTACAGCAGCAAATGTCACCTGGGGGTCCCCCCCAGGGACCTGGGTGCTGCTGGACGCAGGTGAGAGGCCGTGCCTGTTGTGGTGGTCCAGCCCACCTTTGGGCTGAGAATGGACAAAGGCATGCAGTGGGTGGAAGTTCCAGCCTCCTGGATGTCATTCCACCTAGCTATTCCTCCCTTGTTCCAGAAACATCTTTTTTCTTTAGTCACCCATTGGTTCTACCCTTCATGTTTATGTATATCCTTGTTGTTTAGTCAATTAAGTTCTGCAAAGTTCTGTTGTTCTGTGATCTCCATTGGTCTATAGTAATCAAACCCTCCCTATTGTTCCTTTTATGGTATATCTGACACCTTTTGGTTTATCCCTTTGTTCCTCCCTTCTCCTCCCCTACCTTAAAAGACAGTGGAACCGTCATTCTGCGCTCTTTTGCTGCTCCTCATCCTGACCTCCTGACCGCCGAGTTGGGAATAAAGCCTTGGGTGCTGCAACATTGAGTCTCTCTTTCCTCCTTCCTGTAGCCTCTGCCGATCGCTGCAGTTCCCATCGACTGCTGCCAGCTCCACCGTGAGCCCAGACGCAGACAGCTCCAGCAGGAGCTTCCACCAGACACAAAGCTTCTCCTTGTCTCACCACCGGGACACTTGGAGCTAGTCACCTGCTCAGCTATATTAGTACCCCAGCACACTGGCCGGGCTGGGGGGGCCGCAGCTTGGTCCAGGTGTGTCCCACACAAAGGCAGAACACCCCGGGGCACCTCGGTGCCTCGCTAGCGAGCCTCTCAGCCCAACACAAAGGGAGAACACCCTGGGGCACCTCGGTGCCTCGCTAGCCAGCCTCCCAGCCCGTGCAGTGGAGGGCACAGAGCCCAGCGTGCCTGGGGCTTGTGGATAGCCCAGGCGCGGCCAGAAACAAATGAGCAGAGGTGGCCCTTCGACCGATGTTCCAAGGATTTATTAAGCTTCCTCAAAGGGGACCGGATATGAAAGAGGACCAGACAAGAGACTGAGGGGCTTTTTAAAGGGATACAGGGAAGGGGGCAGGGATGGCATAGGTCCCTACCTATAGGAAGAGGAGAAAGGTGGGACAGGTCAGGACACCTTCCCTTAGGGGACACAAGGGGTGTCTGTCAACTCTAGGCAGAACCACCCCTCAGGAATCCTAGGAATTCAAAGGCAGAAGCCATCTTCACAGAATGGGATTTTTACTCTTCAGTACCAGCCCACCAAACCTCTGTTTCTGGGCTCTGTGGCCCCCTGGTTGGTCCATTCACCACAACACTCGGCCACCGGGCGGTCAAGCGGTCGGCAGCAGTGCCCAGCTGGTGGGCAATGCCAGCGCCCTACAAAGCCCAAGCGGGAGGGGAGCAGCGTCCGGGGCATGCACCGAGCCCCGGGCAGGGGCTGAGGGACGCCCAGCAGGGACCCTGCAGAACACCGCATTTCCCACACAACCACCTGCAGTACCTGTTGCCAATGAATCCTAAGTAAAAGCTGGTTCATCCGCAGATTTAGCGCAATGCAACGCGGCCCTGAAAACAAAAGCGGTGATTAAATTTTCAATTCATAGTTCATTTTGCTTGTGTTGGGGCTGCATCTAGTTTCTCTTTTTCTCTCTTAATAATTTTAAGTTCCTAAATTAAGAAGGAAATAGAAATTGGTTTTTCACTCAAGAAAGGAATCACTACAAGCAATATCTGTCAATTTGTAATCATTTATTCATACACAATTTAAATGAGAAACAATATTAAGTTCTCCTTCAAATTTCAGTTTTACCAAAGGAGTTTTATCTCAATAATACCACAGAAATGAACAGAAATTTCTATCAAATAAACACCTAGAAAATATCCTCTACATGATATGGCCATTTAAACCACATTTCTGCTTTTTAAGAAGAAAATACAAAGTCAGACACAAGGGACTGCAGCAGGGAGCACATTTAGTCAGAGTAGCAAGGTCTGACATTTTTGTGTAATACAGGACAGTTCAGAGTAGCAAGATCCTGCAGAAACCAATTATAAAAAGAACAGTTTCAGCCTCAACCTGAACAGCCTACCCAGAATGTTAAAATTAACCTGGGAAAGTGAATGATTTAACTAAAGAAATAAGCCTACTGAATCTGACCCCGAAGTCAAGTCATGAATCAAACTCCCTCACTCTCCCCCGATTTGTTCACTGAAGTGGGAGAACCTTCCCAAAACTCGCTCACTAGCTGAACTGCTAACTTTCCAAGGTAATTGAATCTAAAAATATGTGGCTCTATTAAAGTTTTTTCACATTAAAATTAAAATGCCACCATTACTGGGGGGTTTAAACATTTCATTCACTACCCACTACCTCAAAATTAATTCATTAATAAAGATATTAAATATTCATGAGGATTTACCTCTTCCACCTTTAAAACAATGTTCCCTTCCCCTAAAAGATACGTTTAACTGCAATGACATATTAATATTTGCTAGGATACATAGAATGATACTTCAATACCCCTCTTTATTTTTGACTCGGTGCTTTCTTTTCTCTCTCAGTGGTGGAATCCCTCAGCTGGGAAAGGGGAACATCGGGAGAGTGTCCATCAGTTCTGAAGTGGCTGGATGCTGGCGAGGCTTTCTTTGCTTTATTTATCTCGTTCATTAAAGCCCACCTTCTAAATCTTTCTGCAGTGGCTCCAACAGGATACAGTACAATTTTGCTGTGCTTTAACAAATGTCACAGAAACAGAAGAGGATTTCAGAAGACAGCATCCGTCTCTTCAACAATTCTGGAATTTAGATTACAAAGCCATACAGATTGGATTAAAAAACCATAATGGTATCTATTCATGAACCTTTCCCTTTAAACAAAACTATAGCAATATGCATATAAAACCCACAAAGGTTTAGAAACATCTCAGTTATGTCTTGGATATTTCACAGCATTGCAGATGAAATGGTAAGGATAATAAATGTACTCAGGGTGGAAGTGGGACTGAAAATCCTGACTGCATTCTTAACAAAATGTAATGACTCTCTTAGCAGTTCTCCTGAATGTTCCTGCTCTCTGCAAGAAACCCTTTTACTTCAAGGCTTCCTGAATGCCTGCCCTACTACGTTCTGACTTGATCTTGTACTCCTCCTTGTCCTTCTATAATCAGTCTGACTGCAAACTGATTGATCCCAGGCTTAACCCCTGCCCTCCCCTGGACATGATGTAGGGTGGGGTGATGTTCTTCCAGTGCAGGGCTCAGTCGGGTCATTAGCTCCAGAAAACACAGATGAAACCACGCAATTCTCTCCCGATGTGCCTTTATGTCTTCCAATGTGCCTATATATGTACAAACTCAGCTTTCTGATTTATCCTTCTGTTTACTTCTCATGCAAGGAAGCAGACACAAGAATGAACTTGAAGCAAGTCCTTCACTCATTGCAGATTTAAAGTCTCCAGAAACGATTACACTTTATAGACTTATTTACAGCTTGCTTACACTCCGGGATTTTGACAGCTATTCTGTAAATACACTCTCCTACCCACTAAGCTCCATTGTAAACTACCAGGAACATGCACGGGGTCAGACTTGAGCTCCTTCTGTCATTCTTATTCGCCTTATCTCACAAAACCAGAATCTGAGCCCACATCCTTGTGCTCTACAAGGCAGATCCTAGCAGCCACCACCTGGATGATCCTTCTGGGTGTCTGCACGTATGGCTTTGTGAGGACGACAGTCCTCAAAAGTAGAAGAGGAGATGGTGGGAAGAGCACCCTCTTGAACAGTGAGACCCTGACCTCTCTTCTCCATTTCCCACACCTTGCCAGCCTATTGTTCAGCAGCTGTTTCAGTCAGGCTGCTACAGACTGACCTCCAAATAAAGCAGGATATCACCAAATCCCTGACAATTGCATCCTGCTCCCCACCCAAGGGAGTATTCAGGCCTCTATTTATATGCAATCAGCAAAATAAAATTTCTGCAAATTAAATGACAGCCCCCTTGTGACCCTGAGAAGTTCTGCGGTGCTTTTTAGTTAGTGTGGACAGGCTGCCTGAGCAGGGCTGAGCACACGCCAATCCCACAAACCTTCACCTGAACAGTGAACCATTAGCAGTGTCCAAAAACCCTGAACCAGGGCAGGGTCCTTATTCTGTGGGATTACATGAAAACCATCTGGTTCAAACATGCAGAAGGTCACATCACAAACAGGATGTCACAAAATGAAGCTGGATGCCCAAACACCAAGCTGCCAGTCCACTCAAAAGGCCAAACGATGTCCTCTGTCCTTACTGCAGAAATTGTTGGCCAAATATTTTTTCCTTGCATTTTTAAACCAGATTTCAGCTGAATAAAACAGTATTAAAATCACTTATTGTGCATCCACATGTGCACAAAAAGCAAGTGTATCTACAGCAGCTTTACAGCTCTGGAATGGATTTTCAGAGCCTTTGCTTGGGTAAAGGAAGAACATGAATTCTCAGATTCAATTTCTGCTTTTGTCAGTGTGCTCGCCATCAGAAGTTCTACTTTGCATTAGTAATTAATTTTAGTCAAATTATGTTCATTTTGCTTATTTCAGACTTCAAAGCTTTAAGAGAAGCATACTTTCCTGACCTAAAAAGTAAGGCTTTGAAGTATCTGATGAAAATAAACTCACTACCATACACAACTGCATAATCAGTTGCAGAAAATACTGTAACACATTCCCTGCCTTGGCAAATGAAAGAAGATTTTTAGTGATATGCACAACACATTCAAAAAGTGAAATAAGCCATCTTCTCCACATAAATCAGAAATATTCTTTTATTTTAAGTATCTTGAGGGGAAATTTTATATTTTTGTTCTGATCTTTAAAAAGTGCTTAATTTCCTAATTTTTTACAAGATTAAAGTGATACTTTTATGCAACTATGAAGAAATGCTCTACATAGTAAACATTGCCAGGAAAAAATAATTCTAAAACTATTGTACCACCAAACATGAGACAAAGTAGCGACTATCAATTTTTCCTTTCCTGCATGCAAATTAAGTTTCCTAAATTGTTACAAAACTCAAAGCATATTCAATAAGATGAACAGAAACGTTCCTGCATTCATATCTCAAGTAATCATATCTATCAAAGAAGTGTTTCACGCCTACCATACCCTGGAAGAATGCTTTTTCAAGTGTTAGAAGTCGCTGATATTTTAAGAAAAACACCGATAAAATGCCAATTTAGACAGTTTGAGCTCAATTTTTCATCACAGAGAAGGAAATATGAAACATAATCACCGCTTTTTTGTTCCAGTTCTTTAATACTGAAGTCAAATCATGATAATTTCCACGCTACCCGACTATGTCATCACAGAATATGACTCTGAGCACTAAGCAACATAACACTTCCAAGCAACAAAAATGCAAATGCCTGTGGTAGTAAAATAAAGAAATATAGAAAACTATCTACAGAAACAGTTTCACTGTATGCCTAAGTCATAGCTGGTTTATTAAACCAGTGCAGAATGCTCTGTACCAATTTCTTTCCTGGAAGCAGCAAGAAAAGAAAAGACTGGTACCCATTTTTTGTTTCAATCTGAATGCTTCACACCCTTTATTGTTATTAAGTCTTGGTTTTAATTAGACCAATTGACTTAGAGTGACATGAAGCAAACTCTAAGAGACAAAGATACAAGAGGCAGAGAGCCTTCAGCTGCTTGGGCAGAGCTGGGGAGAAACCAGAAATTGCCCAGAATAAGCAGTGAAAGTCAGCCTTTAATAGGAAGCCAAACATTAAGAATATTTTTCCTTCCTTTACAGGTAATTTCTTCATTGTTTATACCTACTTATATAAATTCACCCTGCTGCCATTCTCAAATCTCAAAGCAAGCTTCGGACACTACAAGACACATCATCTCATCATCCTCAAAGACCTTAAAGCAGATTTCTACATTTCTGACTGTATGGAGGGAGATGCTGGAAAAGATAAAACAAGAAAGCCTTATAAATATGATTACCTGGCAAAAAATGCTAAGAATAGAGAAACTATAAGTAAAATTAAAATGAAAGCAAGCTTTGAGATACCAAGCCTTAGTTACTAAACAACTGAAAAACAATAGGATGGCCGGCAAAAAGTAATCCCCTCTCTGATTGAACAATACCCTCTGCCTGCTGACAGCTCCAAGGGTCAGAGCAGACCCTACTGGCTTGGCAGCAAGAGTCCAAAAAGTAGTTTCTAAAGTTTAAAATCTAACACAGTATGGTAATGTAATAATTCTTATAAGCTGTATGTAAATACTATAGGATTTGTATCTTGTACTAAATTAGTTAGTAGAAATTAGAATATTCAACACAAAAGAAGATTTATTGTATTGTAAATGAGAACCTTGCTCTCTTCGTGCTCTTTTCCTTCTCTCTTTTCCCTCTCCTTTTACTACTTCCACTACTTCCCCTTGCCCTTACTCTCTCTTACTCTTACCTTTACTTCTCTTACTCTCTTACTTTTCTGGCCTGCTCCGAGCTGCAGCTGGCAGCTCCAAGCAGGGCCACTGTGCCCATGCCCTTCATAAATAAACTACACACTCTAAGACCTAACCACAAAGATCTCTCATCTATAGCCATCCCAACCGTCCAAACCAAAAAAAAGATCCCACAGGGAGAGTAAGGTAAACTTTAATCCAGTGGAACAGTACTTCCCAGCCCAAGGGGTGATGGCATTACTCCACTAGCTAAGGAAATTGGGACTGTGCCCAGCCTTGTTTCTTGTGTCTTATTGCAACCCATGCTGTACCCATAGAAATGAACAGCCGCCACTGTTCTTCCTCAGCTTCTCCCCAGAAGGAGCTGCCAGGGCCCTGACCAGTTCTCCTTCCCACATGAGAGGTTCAGTAGTGTCTCCTGTTGTCAGCTCCTCAGACATCTGCATCTGGAAGTTATGACAGCTCTCCAGAGACCTCCTGGAACTGCTGATTATGTGTTCTCTGCTGTGCTGTCACTCCAGCAGAACCTGGAGGGAATGAAGTCCTCCACGAGGACCAGGGCCTGCTGACTGAGGCTCCTCAGCTGTCTGAAGTTTCATCTGGTTCTTGCTGATGAAGGTGCCTGCAGCAGAAATGCACAATAACCCTGTCAGTGATGTTGGTCTGCCCAAAAATCCTGACCCGTGCGCTCTCAGCTGGGTCATCAACCCTCCCTAGATGGAGCTCCAGCACTCCAGCTGCTCTGGAATCACATTTAATCATACTGCATCATGTTTAAAGCAAGCTCTAAATATCTGTTCCTCTACTTCCAAAATTTATGGTGTTACTTCAGACTATTTTAATCTGAGCCATTTAACTGAAAAACAAATCTAGACTGAAACTCTGCATGAAAGAATTCAATTAAATAGATTCACTGTTTCCAACGTTTTTGGAGTGACAGAATTGAAGATGATAGAAAATTTAAGAGAAAATACATTTTTATGCCATCTTCAGATCTTAGCAAGTACTATCTTGACAATAAAAAGAATATGGTTGCTTTTAATAGTCCTTTCATCTTTAATGATCATGAATATCTCTGTTTTAGCTATACCCGTAGCTCTGTGTTTTACCTACACCCAAAGCTCTGTGTTTTACCTACATCCATTACTGTTATGTACAATTCACACACAGAACTCCTCCAATGACTGGAATTTCCCTGACATTTTTATACCAATACCTTGTATGAACAACTCTTTTTTTTTTCCTTCCTTGCACAAGGCAGTAACTGCTTTCTCGGCTGCCATGAAATTAGCAGATGTCAAATTAAACTGTCCTTTTGTCCACAGATCCTTCAGAGGAAGATATCAAAAGATGATGAAGTGTTCCATTAGTAATCTGTGTCTGGTTTTTAATTTGCAGCTTCACATTTTTCAGTCAAAAGTCTTGGACAAGCAGTCAAACCTACCAAACATGATCAAAAATCTCACTTAATTTTTCATTCTTCCTGACAATTCTTACAAAACTTTTGCATCTCATGAAGAATTTAGGTGGCCAAGAGTTAAGACATCAAAGGTAAACTACAGTACGAGTGATTCTTTCTCCTCCTGCCACAAAGTGAGGCTGCTTCTCACAGCTTATGTTGCTCAGACTCCAACCCAACCCAGACTGTGATCCTATGATGCACAAATTAAACACAAACAGGGTAGACAGAAATTGATCTGTCACCAAGTACTACCCATGCGCAAGGTAAGAAAACACAAATGAATAATAAAGTATCACAAAATACGTTAATAAATATTTTCTTAAATGAGACAGTCTGTAAGTTAAATACCCCAATCTACATTCACGCCCAATGGGGTTGTGAGTGCCTAGAGCTTTATGATTTTGGATTCAAAGCTTATTAACTCTCAGATCATCACAGAAATAAAATAAAATTTGATTCAGTTTTGGGATACAGACTCTTACAGTTTAGGGAGACCTATGAGCAATTAGAAAGAGACCAGAGAGAGGACAGGAAAAAAAAATGCTCCTGGGTAAATCTGCTCAAAGCAGCACCTTTTAAACAAAACAAAACTTGCATTTATTGAATATATTTTGTGCTCTCAGTATAAATTGTTGACGGAAGATTTTAAAAAGATGTTTGAACAAGTAAGTAGAAAAATAGCAAGTCTTTAAATTCCTTCACAGTTAACATTTAGCCACTAATTACATAAAAACATCACCATCAGCATAATGTCACAAACAAACTAAAACACCAACCTAATGAAAACTGGATTTTCATTTTCATTACCACATTAAAGGATGGCTTCAGCTTGAAGTTCAGAATCTGTTTTAAGTCTCATTCATGCACCAAAGAATTCAGCAGCACAGCATAACTCCACTATTAAGGAATTTTTCACAATGGTCAATCTTAACTTCTAGCTGTTTCATACCCACTCCTGCTGTTATCTAGTTAAAATAAAATCAATAGCCAGCTATTAATCATGGATCAATGTTTAATTACCAGTTCCAAAGTTACCGTCATAAGCAGTTGGACAGGTAATATGACTTCTCTGTCCTGTGTTTTATTAAAGTGCTACGGAAGAGATAAGCTGAGTTACAGATGGTTAGAAACTGCTTTTAGAGCATTAGAGGAGGAAATTTTCTGGAGAAAATCCTCAGAGTATATGTTCAAAGCTGTAGGTGATAGTCACAGTCACAAATATGCACAGAAAAACTGGACTGGCCAAGGCAAGAATGAGCTGAGCTCCTCACTACAGGTGTGGCCAACAATAAAAATTATTGGCTGAGGTTAAATCACCTTAGGATGAGTGAATCCCCAAAACAGGGAGAGAGACAATCTCATCTCTATGCACTAAATGAGGACATTGCCCATTTTTGCTGAAAATGAACCTTCCAAACAAGAGAAAGGATAAAATAGCAGAGAAATGAACTACTTCTAAGAAACAACTATACCCCAACTGTGTCTAAACCTTCATCTCGCCTCTCTGTATTCCCAAAAGAATCTCAGTAGCTTCACGCATTTCTCATAAAATCCCTGCTGGCAGTCATCAGCCAGATAGTCCAAATGAAAGGTGGCTTAAAAAAAAAAAAGAAGAGAAAAGGAAAATTACCACACACACTGACATTACCAGAGAAAGCCAGGAGGAAATAACCACTCAGATAACTGTAAAGAAAACACAGTTTGTCTACTGACAATTTATCTAGTTCCTCAGGAGGCAGATCAATGAAAAAAACCCACTTGCTTTTATATTAAAAAAATTCAACCAATCCTAAACACACCCAAGAAATGTAAGGAGTCTCTGGGTAAACTGGTTAGGAGCTCAGATGGAGGGTCAGGAAGGATTTATTCATTCAGAGCCAGGTTTAAGACCACAGGTGGCTAATTCTCAATCTAATGTCATATTCATGAAGGCTGTCTCTTCTTACCTCGTTAGCCCTATCCCCTGATTACACCTCCATGAGGTACAAAGGAAGGGAAATCAATGCAGCAAAGTGCAGCTTTTCTACTTCAAGACAAAGCTGTGACTATCTGTGTCAGAGCCAGACTGTTCCCAGGGCAGAAGTTCCACTAGAATAAAACTAACTGGGGGAAAAAAAAAAAAATTAAAAAAATCACAGTCTGAGGTTATATTTATGTTTTCATTTCCTTCTTTCATCTCAAAATAGGATTCAATAACCATGTGTTTAATGGAACTGCCGAGGAGGAGTGGGCCAAACATCTGCTCCACTTTGGCATTTCAGTTTTGTCTAGAGTTTGAAGAGGGCTTTCCTGTCATTTGGATGAGGTGCCTGTAGAAAAAGCTGTTTGTGAAATTCTGTAGGCTCATGTATTTCCTGCCTCTAAAATGTAAAACCTTGAAAATATAGCAAAACTGCCAACCAGGAAAAGCCAAATGGGGAAGCAGTCCAAACCTCCAAGAAATTTTCAAGAACTCCAAAGAAAACTAAGAAAAAAAGAAGAATTCAACATTAAAGTAGCTTCTGACGCCATGAGAAGGTTTTTTTCAGTAACATTTTGTGCTGCATGGGGAAGATCAGCTACCACAGCTGATAGTTTCTTAAAAAAGGCAGAACTTTCTCTGTTCAACATGAATGAGGTTTTACAGGTTCACCAGTCTAGGAACTGAAGGCAGCTGCAGTGAGCAGATGCCCATTCGTAACATCTATAGATTCCAGCAGATTTTATAACAGAAATACTGTTTAATTTCACCTTCCCCTCCTTCCTTTTTTTTAAAATATTTTCAATACATGTGGAATCTGGATGTGTTCTGGCAGGACTGAGGCCCATTTGGGAGAGGGCTCATAATGCACCAACCACCCTGCTCACGCTATTGGAATACTGGAGAGTTACCTTAAGCACTTCTCTTTTTTTTTATGATTCTGATTTAATTGTTCCTCCTTTATATTCATCTCTGAATTTCACTGCATCTAAAGCTATTTTGAAAACACAGCATTCTCCCAAAGGGCCCAACCCAACTCCCATTCAAATAAACAGCCTTCAATAGAGCCTATTTGTTGCCAGCCAACAAGATTGAATTCTGCTGCCGAGTGGTCCCCGGAGCGTTTGTCACAGCTCTTTACAAATATTGCTCCAGCAAGAGCAGGCCTGGATGCTCCTGCCCACATGCACTGCAGACAACTCAAATCTATCTTTTATCTTCCTGAAACACTTGGTCCGATTTAAAACTCCGGAAGCACAAAGAATTGAATCTACCAAGAATATAAACAGCAAAAAGGAGCAAAAAAATGTTTAACAGTTATAAAACAGTAAAGGGAAAGCAGAAGGATGATAAAATATTTTCATGTGATAGGATCACCTACCATTTACTCCACCCCTAAAATGAAGCTACACAGGAATATGTGTGCACATTACAATGACAGCATACAACCAAATTTCACTGCTATGAACAGCAACAGTTTTGAAATAATAAGAAAATTTGCAACAAAGTGTAGAAACAGCACTGCAATAGTAAGTCATAAGGGTTATGAGGGAAGATTCTAAATCTCACACAGGGTTACCAAAACAACAAAGTTTAGGACTGGTATTTCTTGATCACATCCGCACCATATGGAAGACCCTCATCTGTGAAAGAAACACTGTGATGGGCTTTGAGGACAGCTTTCCATGGTTTATGCTAAATAAAGTAACAGTGTAACTTCTCATCTGAGCAACAGAATGAATGATACAAATGAGAAAAACCTTCAATGGAAGGGCTCTTACTCTCCGATCCTTTATCCTATTTCGTAGCACAGAAATCCAGACTGGCTGATCACCTTATTTGTAGCTTAAAGTCTGAGACAGTGGAAGATTAGGAGACTGTTTAGATGGGAATTCTATTATGCAACATTGAAAAATTGAAGACCTTTATGAAGGAAAGTGGTTTGCTTTGAAATAAGAACTTGATTTGCCATTATACAGTATTGACGTGGCTCTTGAAAATAGCCTACTTGGAAAGCACAGATCTTGAAAGATGCTCTCAGTATCTGGCAGAGATCAGAAATAGAATAACAAAATGTGATTTATAATACAAGTTCAACATCTCTAGCTCAAAAATAATGCCAAAAAAAAAAGATTTTTATTTTAAAGCTGGCCACCTTGATATCCTAAGAATACTCTTGAGAATCTGAGCTGATACCCAGTTATTTCAGTGGGGTAACTTGCAGAGTGCCTCCATGCTTTGAGAGATGACAGAATAGAGCATGAGCTCCTAATTTCCATCTGTGTCTCACATCCCTACTGCAGCACCAGATAAAGACAGGGCTTGAAACCAACCAAGGCAGCTCAACCAGAACACCTTCTAAGTTCACACCAAGATGGCTCTGTCCAGCCAATGCTCCATACTCCAGCCTCTCCAAGCCTCCATACCACAGCCCTACAAGAACAGGGATGTTACATCCGAATTCCTTATTGTAGGATCAGAGTCACCTCAGCCTGGCAGGAACACATCTTTAACCATACAATGCATATGCCCCAAACTGCTGTGACTGGCAGCATTGGCCATCCACGCTAATGAAATTAAATTTGTATATATACAGATAAATGTATGTATATACACACATAAACCTGTATATATACAGATAAATGTATGTATATACACACATAAACAGCCTCTCTGTTTACGTGTGTATATATGAAATGGACGAATGCTGAATCAACAAATCAATTGCACTGAGTTCTCAAATACTGTACCCAGCATTCAAATAGGAAAGCTGGGCACAAAAGATTTCAGATTTACAACCGAGGTGGATAACTTCCTTCAGGTTAAAAGATAAACCACAGAGCAGCAGTTGTGCAACACAAGTTAAACTCGGCCCCAACACCCCCCTCTATCCCGCAGCCCTCCCACCAGCCCTGCACCCGCAGCCAGCAGCATTCCCAGCAGCGGCGCCTGCGGAGAACCGGACACAAACACGCTCCGTTTGCTCCAGGGGCTTTTGCTTCCGAGAAAACACTTGTGCTCAGAAGCGTGGACCAAAGCACATTCTCACGCAGCTGCTCATGATGAAAAGGTAAAATAGCAGAGGTGGTTGCCAAAGGCACGAGAGCTGTCTTAAACGTGCGTATCTCATTTTACCTCGGCATGGCTTCTGCCGAGGTGAATAATGAACTCCTGCTACACCTCAAGAGAGCCCCTGAGCCCTTCCAGGAGGCTCATCTACTCTTTCCCATCGCTCTGTTGAGGTTCAACACCTCCGGGAAGCCTGAACCAGGATCGATTTTCCCAAGAGAGCACAACCAGGCATCTTCACCCCAGGCTGACCTCAGCCACCCGCACTGAGCCAAACTAAGCGGATGCTGCCACCCGAAACGTGCTCAGACAAACGATATCACTTCGTGCACAGCATCACCCAGCCCTGCCACTGAAATAATTCAGAGTTCTGTGAGGTGTGGGGGGAGGAAGGCGCTCGGAGCGGGCGCTCCCGCTCAGCTTTGGTCTGCCCAGCCCTGAGCCGGCGCCGCCGCCAGAGCTTCGCCTCGACCCCGCAAGCGCCGGGGCTCCAGGTTGGAGGCATCCTCCAGCCCGAGCTTTCGCAGGCAGGCGGGAGGAGAAAGGTCCCTCCCGCTGCCAGACACGGGCGCGGGGAGGCTGCGAGCGGAGCAGCGCCGGCCGCGGGGCTCAGGCGGGCACGGCGAGCGGGGCGGAGGCTGCCGGCGCAGAGCCGGCGGGATGCGGGGCCAGGCTCGCTCACTCACCGGGAATTCGCCCCGCAGGCGGGCGGATCGCAGGGCCAGGTCCCGCAGCACAGCGCCCGCCTGCCCGGCCAAGGGCGCCGCCATCTTACCCGCTGTCCCCGCCCTGCCCCGCGCCCCGGGCGGAAGCCCCGGCGGAGGCGGAGAGGGGCCGGGCGGGGCCGCGGGAG
>VWPU01013043.1:4004-15144 GCA_013398955.1 Callaeas wilsoni | reverse complement strand
GGATCGAGGTGGGCGGCGACAGGGAGGGGTTTGAGGGGCAGCAGGGAGACCCCCGAGGGAGGGGGGGAGTGGGGAGTCCGATAGGGAGGTTTTGGGGGAATTGGAGAGACTTGTATTGGGATGAATGGGGGTATTGGGGAGCTCTGTATGGAGGGATTGGGGGGCCTTGTAATCGTGTGAACGGGGGATTGATGAGCCCTGTCTTGGGCTGAATGGGGGAGTTGGGGGATCTTGTATTGGGTGAATGGGATGTGGGGTGTCCTATAGATAGTTTTTGGGGGGAGTGAGGAGGGTTGTATTGGGGGAATTGAGGGAGCCTGTATTGGGGTAAATGGGGGGATTGGGCAGCCTTGTGTTGGGGTGAATGGGGGGATTGAGGGGCCCTGTGTTGTAAAGAGGCTTTGGGGGGGAGTGGGGAGCCCTGTACTGGGTTGAATGGGGGGAGAGAGAACACCCAGTACTGGGGAGAATGGGGGGGAGTGTGGTGTCCTGGAGGATTTTGGGGGGGCAGTGAGGAACCCTCTAGTGAGGTGAGTGTGGTGTGGCGTGCCCTACAGAGAGCTTGGAGGGGGTTGAGGAGCCTTTTATTGGGGTGAGTGAGGGCAGCGTGGTGTTCTCTGCCCCCCCAGTATGAATATACCTGGATAGGGTTTTGTTTGGAATCTGCAAGGAATGGGAAAAGCCGAGGGCTGTTGGAAAACAGTGGAGGGACCCAGGAGAGGTGGGAAGGTGAATGCTCAGCCCTGGGCTGGCATTGGAGTTCTGGGGGTCCAGGGGTGGGTTCTGCAGGGAATGAGGAGCTGGGAGAGGGGTTTGTGGCTGGAGCTGTGGGAAACACAATAGGAAAAGGCCCCCTGGGTGCCTGGGATGTGGTTGGAGTCAGGGGAGCTCCCAGGTCCCATTAGAGGCAGCAGGAAAATCCCAGAGGATCCAACAGGTTGCTCAGTGGTGCTTGTCTGCCCCAGAGAGGGCTGAGCGCTTCCCTTCCGGCTTTTCCCAAAGCTGGGATGCTCCAGCTCATCCCCCCAAAGGGAGAGACTGGAATTCCCCGGCCTCCCTGGCTTCCTCCTCGTCATTGAACAGCGTTTTTTAGGGAGGGCTGCACCTTGGGCTCACGGGGGCTTGGAGAGGAACAGGGACTTCCATGAGGATCTCTTCCAGGAGAGGAGATGGTGTTGGCATGGAAGAGGCTATCCATCCATCCATCCATCCATCCATCCATCCATCCATCCATCCATCCTCATGGGAGCAGAGGAACTGTGCAGGAGTCCCTGTCAGCTCTGGAAGGGCTGGGGTTTTTTGGGGGTGTTGTCTCATTCACAACAGCAATACCAGCAACAAACCTCCTGTGTGTGAGGGTGAGGAGGCCTCTCCTGGGAATTCCCTTCCTTCCAGAGTAGGGAATGCTCCCAGAGAGGCTGCTGCCTGCAAGAGGAAAGAGTTCTGGTGGTAGAAGTGCAAATTTGGGGTGCACTGGTGGTGGTGGGCTGCTGCTGGTGGACCAGGACTGGAAAACTCCATCTGGAGTTGGGATAGACCAGGATCAGCACCAAATAGGTCCAGGGAGATGTGTGGCTCTGTTGGGATCACTGATTATCCCAAATAGGGACAGGGGAGCAGAGGGACTTCCCACAAACCCAGCATTGTCCTGGTTTGCTCCTGGACTGTGTCCCACCCATAAATACTTCCTTCTGGATTTGTTTTCCTTAATTTCCCCCCTCCAGAATGCCCCTCTTCCAGTGGCAAGCCCAACCACGCAGACATCCTGCTCGTAAACTTACAGTACGTGTCAGAAGTGGAAATAATCAACGACCGCACGGAAACGCCTCCCCCTTTAGCCTCCCTCAACGTCAGCAAGGTGAGAGCCCCCTTTGCAGGGATCCATCGGGCCTGCCACAGGGATCACCGGGCATCCCGCAGGGATCACCGGGCCTGCCGCAGGGATCACCGGGCCTCGCGCAGGGATCCACCGGGCCTGCTGCAGGGATCACCGGGCATCCCGCAGGGATCACCGGGCCTGCCGCAGGGATCACCGGGCCTCGCGCAGGGATCACCGGGCCTGCCGCAGGGATCCAGCGGGCATCCCGCAGGGATCACCAGGCCTGCCGCAGGGATCACCGGGCCTCGCGCAGGGATCCAGCGGGATTTGCCCCTGCAACTCGCCTGCTTCCAGCTTCCCAGAGCTCTCTTCTGGATCTGGGATTTGCTGGTTTGGGTCTGGGTTTTAGCAGTTTGGGCCCATCCATTTGGCACTTTTGGGCACTTTTGGGCCTGGATTTTGTTGGGTTTAGGATCTGGACTTTTGGCATTTAGGGGCTGGATTTTATGTCTAGATTTTTGGCATTTTGGGGGCCTGGATTTTGGTATTTTTGGGGTCTAAGGTGATCTTGTTTTGGGGCTTGTTTGGAGCCTGAGTTTTGGTAGTTTGGGTCTAGNATTTGTTTTCCTTAATTTCCCCCCTCCAGAATGCCCCTCTTCCAGTGGCAAGCCCAACCACGCAGACATCCTGCTCGTAAACTTACAGTACGTGTCAGAAGTGGAAATAATCAACGACCGCACGGAAACGCCTCCCCCTTTAGCCTCCCTCAACGTCAGCAAGGTGAGAGCCCCCTTTGCAGGGATCCACCGGGCCTGCCTCAGGGATCCAGCGGGCCTGCCGCAGGGATCCACCGGGCCTGCCTCAGGGATCCACCGGGCCTGCCGCAGGGATCCACCGGGCCTGCCGCAGGGATCCACCGGGCCTCGCGCAGGGATCCACCGGGCCTGCCGCAGGGATCACCGGGCCTGCCTCAGGGATCACCGGGCCTCGCGCCGGGATCCAGCGGGATTTGCCCCTGCAACTCGCCTGCTTCCAGCGCAGCTTCCCAGAGCTCTCTTCTGGGTCTGGGATTTGCTGGTTTGGGTCTGGGTTTTAGCAGTTTGGGCCCTGGATTTTGGCACTTTTGGGCCTGGATTTTGTTGGGTTTAGGATCTGGACTTTTGGCATTTAGGGGCTGGATTTTATGTCTAGATTTTTGGCATTTTGGGGGCCTGGATTTTGGTATTTTTGGGGTCTAAGGTGATCTTGTTTTGGGGCTTCTTTGGAGCCTGAGTTTTGGTAGTTTGGGTCTAGGTGATGGCGTTTGGGGTCTGGATGATGCCATTTTGGGTCTAGATTTTGGCATTTTGGATAAGGAGTGGACCGGAGGGGTAAGGATGTGGAACTCAAGGAATTTTGAGGAATTGCTTTTCATCCATCCTGGAACGGGGTCGCTGCTGATTCCCAGCGATGTGAAAGAAAGGGATGGTGACCCCGAGCCCTCGGTGCCAGGGTGAATCCAGGTGTGGGGTGTGGCTGTGGGATGCTCAGTTATCACCTCCTTGTCCCATGGGGACACCTCTCCCGGGCGTTGGTGCCACACAGGTGGCACAGCCGGGTGTCCGTCCCCTCCCCGCGTCCCTTCCCGATGGATTAACACATTGTTGGAGGTCTCGGATGACACAGCTGCCACCAAGATGTGACTGTTGGCTGTCACTGCAGCCGGAGGTCTCGGATGACACAGCTGCCACCAAGATGTGACTGTTGGCTGTCACTGCAGCCGGAGGTCTCGGATGACACAGCTGCCACCAAGATGTGACTGTTGGCTGTCACTGCAGCGAGTGACATCGCTGGGAGCGCAGCCCAAGGGGAAACCCCTCAGGAATTCCAGTGCTCACTTCGGTCTTTTCCAGCATCCGAGTAATTGTGGATTTGGTGCGTGGGGAAATAATGGATGGAGTCGTGTTGGAAGGGGCCACGCAGTGGCTGTGTCCCCAGTCCAGTGGCAAGAGGGGAGTTCTGTGGGGTTCTGCCCCACATCCCCTTCCCCGTGGATGTGCGGCAGGCTGGGGCGGGGCTGCAGGACTGGGATGTGGATGGCTGGTACTGGTTGTACTGGGAGAAGGAGGTGTGGGCACATGGGAGTGCTGGTGGTGCTCCGGGGAACCCGGAAAGTTGAGGGACTTATGGGACCACCACCTGTCCCAAGGGGCTGGCACTCACCAGAGGACCTTGGCACAGCCATCCAGTGCCATTCCGGGGAGATTTTGGAGGGATCCCCTTGATCTCCCCAGCCTGCTGGCACCCAGGTGGGATGAGGGGCCTCCCTGGCATTGGGGGACCCTGGCCATGGCCCTTGGTGGGCTTGGTGGCCCTGCCATGAACCTTGGTGGCCCTCACAGTCTCTCCTTGCCTGGCGCTGCGAATTCCGTCATTCATCCGGAGGGAGCAGGGAAGTGACTCATCCATTCATGCCGCCTGCACAAGGTGTGTGCAGGGGGAACGGTGGAATTCCTTGGAATGCTCGAATCCAGGAGGCTGGAGTCGCACGTCTGATCCATTTCCCCTTGGGAAGCGTGGATGGGTAGGGAGAGCACATCTGCTGCAGGGCAGTGACGGGCACAGGGATGGATCCTGATGGGAGTGCTGGGGTGCTGCTGCTGGCGCCTGTCCGGGGTTTCCAGTCTCCTGCCGGTGGCCTCTTGTCAGGGCTGTCCCCAAATCTGGATGCAGCAGCTGCTGGAGTAGCATCCCAAGGCCTGGGAAAGCAAGAGGCTTGGGACAGAGTGGATCTAAACCTCAGGCTGGGGAAGGGGGATCTGGTGTGGCTGGGAAGGGGATCTGCTCAGGGACTCTTGGAGCACATGGCAGAGGTGATTCCCAGTGCTCTGTCCCACACTTCCAGCCTGTCCCAGTGCGGTGGGGGGATGCTTCGGCATCCCCGAGTTGGGATCCCAATTCTCCAGCCTTGTTGCAGCCCCCCCGATGGATGAGGGGCTGTGGCACCCCAGGGAAGGCTGGGAATGGTGTGGGGTGCAGGGAAGTTCCTGAGCCTGGTTTGGAAACCTGACTGGTGGTCTTTGAGAGAGCGATTCCCACATGGAATGGGGTGGGTGGCTTGTGAAGGTGAGGAAGGCTCCTGTCCCTGGTGAGGCATCCCTTGCTCCCTGGGGAGCACATGGGGAGCATCCCAGTGCTCCTGCAGTGACTCTGCTCCCCGGGGCACGGAGAGGGGACACGGCATGGCTGGGAGAGGGACACCTGTCCCTTACGGGCACTACAGTGTCCCCAGTCAGAGGGAGCTTGGGCTTTCCATGTCCAGAGGGGCTTTGGAAGGGGTGAAGGCCCCCTGAGGCAGCACGAGGGAGCCAGTCCAGCTCTGGGTGGGCTCCCAGGAATGAGGAGGCTCCAGGAGGAGGAAGAGGAGAGATGATGCTGGTGTGGCTCCTCCACTGCGGCAGCTCCTGCCGGGAAAAGGCAGCTGGTCCAAGGCTGCTGCCTCCAGGCACTGCATCCTTCTCCTCCCACATCCATGGGATTCAACATGGGGGATGCCAGGGTCGGGGTTTTCCATCTCTATTCCAGCACCCTGTGTGTAATCACACCTCCCCACACACGGATGCGACTCCCAGATAACCAATTCTGGTTATTTTTTGGGAACAAATCAACTGCTGCAGGCTAAAGTTGCTCGTACTCCTGCGTGGAGCGTTTACTCCCAGTGTAATGGGTATTCCAGGCTCCTCTTCCCCATCTCCATCCCAAGTAAACTGAGTAGTGAGGGTGGTTTGGACCTAAAATGCCAGAATTAATTCGGGAAAGGCCAAGGGGAAGAGATGGGGGATGTGAAAAGATGGCACCACCACCCCCAAATCTCTGAGAGACCGTGGCAGTGGCAAGCGTGCCTCAGAAGGGGAATTTAGGCTGGAATCACAAGTGGCAGAGCCGTGTCTTGGGGATCCCTGTGTCCCCTCATTGCTCCCAGCCCAATTCCCTGTCCCTGTGTTTTCCCAGCTTGCCAACAAAGCGCGGACGGAGAAGGAGGAGAAGATGAGCCAGGCGTATGCAATTAGTGCTGGTGTCTCTCTGGAGGGGCAGCAGCTCTTCCAGACTATCCATAAGACGTAAGTCCCCACCTCGGGGTCCCCAGTCCCCACCTCGGGATCGCCACGCTCCGTTTTGGGGTCCCTTGCAGCCTTTTGGGGCGTTGCCATCGCTGGGTGCCTCGGGTTTGCCGTGGAACGCTCTGATGTGCCCTGGGATGTGCTGGCTGGGATCCTCAGGGAGGGAGGCTGGCTCCCTGCCTGCTCCCTGCCCCTTCCTGGCACATCCCACGCCTCTCCAGCTGGACTCGAGTGACCGGGGGGCTCTTTGCCCCCTCGGTGGGACACAGGCCCACACGGGCGGGCAGTGGTGGCTTTCGCAGGCCAGGTTGTGTTCCCTGATCCCGTTCTCCCTCCCCTCAGCATTAAAGACTGTAAATGGCAGGAGAAGAACATAGTTGTGATGGAAGAAGTCGTCATTGCCCCTCCGTACCAGGTGGAAAACTGTAAAGGCAAAGAGGGAAGCGCCCTGAGCCACGTACGCAAAATAGTGAGTGTGGGCTGGGGACACTGGGGCTGCTGGGAGGGTGGTACATCCCTGGGGACACTGCGGGCGCTGGGAGGGGGGCACGCCCCTGGGGACACTGGGTGTGCTGGGAGGGTGGTACATCCCTGGGGACACTGCGGGCGCTGGGANGAGGGCGGCACGTCCCTGGGGACACTGCGGGTGCTGGGAGGGTGGCATGTCCCTGGGGACACTGGGGGTGCTGGGAGGGTGGCACGTCCCTGGGGACACTGCAGGTGCTGGGAGGGCGGCACGTCCCTGGGGACACTGCGGGTGCTGGGAGGGTGGCACGTCCCTGGGGACACTGGGGGTGCTGGGAGGGCGGCATGTCCCTGGGGACACCCAGGAGCCCTCCCTGGTGGGCTCCAGCCCGTCCTGGGCATCCCCTTCCCTCTCCAGATCCCACTCCCACCCTTTTTTGAGTCGTGTGTTGAAAATTGTGAGTAGGGGCTGGGGACGCTGGAAAGACTGGGAGGGTGTCACCTCCCTGGGGACACCCAAGAGCCCTCCTTGTTTGGCCTCCAGCCCGTCCTGGGGTTCTCCAGGCCCTCCTGGGCACCGTTTCTTCCTTAAACCCCTCTTTTCCTCCCTCCACCCCTCCCTTGCCCGTGCAGGTGGAGAAACACTTCCGGGACGTGGAAAGCCAGAAGGTCCTGCAGCGTTCACAAGCACAGCAGACACAGAAGGACACGTCCCTGTCATCCTGAGGCCACCTCGGGATCACCCCGTCCCCGCGTCCCCTCCCCGGAGGCGGCGCTGGGGGCACCTTCAACTTTTATTTCCTTTTTTTTTTTTTTTTTGGGGAATCTCAACCAATTCCAAACTTTAGACTTTAAAACAAACGAGAAAAGAGAATAATTTAAAGCTCCTCACACATTACTTGACTAACAGACTTTGTTTTTCCGCCATGGTTTCTCCCTCCAGCCGGTCAGACTCTGTTAATTTTATTTTTTGGCCTTTTTTTTTTCTTCTCCTTTTCCTCCCAGTTCCTGCCTCCCTCTTCCCCAAAAAGCCCCCCAGAAAATAAAGCTAACGAGCTGACTGTGGTGGCCGACCCGGGACCCTCGTGACCAATGTGGTCTCGTTTTAATTTTGTTTGCACAGGGCAAGGCTTGAATTAGTCTTATTTTTCTTATCTTTAAATATATATATGAATATATATTAAAATGTTCTTTAAATATTTGTCTGCTTCTAGCAGGATCGTGGCAAAAAATCCCTGTAACACCCCCCCAGAAGCAGCCAGAACCTGGATTTGGGGTTTTCCCCCATTTCCTTTATGTTTTTAAATTTTTTGCCCTTTTTCATTTAATTTTTAATTTTTTTAATTTAATTTTTTTTTTTGCCACGATCCTCTCCCTCCCCTTTTTGTTTCCTTTCGTTTTTGTTTTTTTTTTTTTTAAGGAAAAATAAACCGGATCAAACTCAAAACAATTCAAGCCCTGCCTTTAGGAAAGTTAAAGATTAAAAAAAAATATTAAAAAAAAAGAAAAAAAAAGGAAAATTTTTTAGTCTTGTTTAGCAAAAAACAATAAAAACCCGAAATTTTTTTAACCATCACCGGAGTCTGGGGGCTCAATGGGGGCGTGGCTTCAGCGAGGGGCGTGGTTTAAAGTGGGTGTGGCTTGGGTGGAGCCTTTGCTATGGGGCGTGGCTTTAGCGGAGGAGGCGGGGCTTGGCACGGCTGTTTCAGGGAAGCGTGCTTTAGGGCGGGAGGGGCTTCATTGGAACGGGCGCGGTTTCAGGGAGAAGGCGCGGCCTGGAGCTCGGTGGGTGCGGCTGTTCCGGTGCAGGGCCGCGGCCCCGGGGCAGAAACGCGCTCTGAGCGGCGGGGCGCGGCGGGGCGCGTGAGGGAGCCCCATTGAGGCGGCGCTGATTGGTCCCCGGGCACTTCCGGCGGCATTTCCGGCGCAGCACTTCCGGCGGGACGGCCCGGTAATGGCGGCGGGCCGCGGGTGGAGGCGGCGGGCGCTGCGCCTCCTTACGGCGGGCGGCGGCGTCCTGCTCACCCGCTTCCCCTTCTGGCACTGCTTCAGCGGGCTCCTGCTCTGCGCGGAGCGCGCCGACCTGCGCCGGTGCGCGGCCGGGGGGACGGGACGGGGCCGGGCACCTGCGAGTGGTCGTGGGGAGCCGGGGCCTGGTGTGAGGCTGTGGGGGTGGGCTGAGGCTGATGAGGGTCTGTGGGAATCTGGGGGTAGTTGTGAGGCCTGGAGATGGTTGTGGGGCTGGGAGGGTCAGAGGTGGGTGTCGGGCCTTGAAGGTCTCGGGGCGCGCCCTGAGTGCCAGGGGTCCAGAGGCTGGTGTGGGGCCGAGAGAACCGGGGGGAGGCCCAGGGTGGTGTGGAGCTGTGAAGGTCTGGGGGTGCTTTTGGGGGGCTGGGGCTGGGAGAGCCTGGAGGTGGCCTTGGGGCCTGGGGTTGGTGAGAGGCTGCTGAAGCGTGGGGCAGCTGGGGGGCTCCTGGGGGTGCTGTGGGGCTGCTGCGGGTGAGAGGGGCCGAGGCAGGTGGAGGTTGAGATGGGGCACGGAGGGGCTGCCTGGGGCTGAGGGGACACCCTGGCAGCGTTGGGGTCTGAAGGAGAGTTTTGGGGTCTGGGAAAAGGGGCAGAGCAGCAGTGGGGGGCGCGGAGGGGCTCTGTGGGGCCGGGTCAGGGCTGTGGCTGACTGCTAACCTGGGGGAGGGTTGGGGGGCTCTGGGGTGAGTCTGGGGGTGCCGGAGCTGCCGTCCCCGCAGGAAGCCGGACATCCCGGTGCCCTACCTGTACGTGGACATGGGCGTGGCCGTGCTGTGCGCCAGCTTCATGTCCTTCGGGGTGAAGCGGCGCTGGTTCGCCCTGGGGGCCGCGCTGCAGCTGGCGGTGGCCACCTACGCCGCCCACGTCGGGGGCCACGTCCACTACGGCGACTGGCTCAAGGTGAGACCCCCACAGCCCCAGAGCCCGCCGCGGCAGCCCTGGGGCGGCGGCGGTGACGGTGACCCCGCAGGTGCGGATGTACTCGCGCACCATCGCCATCATCGGCGGGTTCCTGATCCTGGCCAGCGGCGCGGGGGAGCTGTACCGGCAGAAGCCGCGGAGCCGCTCCCTGCAGTCCACGGGACAGGTGTTCCTGGGCATCTACCTCATCTGCCAGGTAACGGGGCTGGGGGACAGCTGGGGGACAGCCGGGGCAGTGGCCACCCCCGTGCTGCTGCACTGCAGGCTGGGGACACGATTCCCTGCGAGGGAAGCCTTGGGACAGTGCTCGCAGTCCCCAGATTGTCCCTGGCAGGAGCCTCAGGGTGGTGGCACCAGTGCCACGACACACCAACCCCACAGTCCCCAGGGAGAAGCCCTGGGTGTTTGCAGTGCCACCGATGTCACCAGTGCCACCACGCTGCATCCCCCGTTATCCCCGGGGTGGAGCTCTTGTGTGGGTGCTCCCAGTGCCACCAGTGCCACCCCGCTCCATTCCCCACTGTTCCTGGGAGAGAAACCTCGGACGAGCGCTGCCGTTGGCACCGGTGCCACCACACCCCCATCGCCCCAGAGCCCAGCCCTGCTGCCAGTGTCCCCAGTGCCCCCTTGTCCCCCCAGGCCTACTCCCTGCAGCACAGCACCGAGGACCGCCTGGCCTACCTGGACCACCTGCTGGGGGGGGAGCTGGCCCTGCAGCTGCTCTTCCTGCTCTACGGGCTGCTGGCGCTGGCGTTCCTGTCGGGATACTACGTCCGAGCAGCGGCGCAGGTGCTGGCCGTGCTGCTGCCCCTGGCCATCCTGCTCATCGACGGCAACCTGGGCTACTGGCACGCCCTGCGCCGCGTCGAGTTCTGGAACCAGATGAAGCTCATCGGCCAAAACGTCGGCATCTTCGGGGCCGTGGTCATCCTGGCCACCGACGGATGAGGGGGAAAGCGTGGGATAAACGGGGGGAAACGGGGATAAAAGGGGTGGGGGTTTTTTTTTAAGGAGCACCGCTATTTATTTGTTGATTTTTTTTTTTTTTGTGTTGTTTGTAAATATTTGATAATTTTGGTGGAGGGCAGGTGGGGGTTCCTGCCTGGGGGGTGGCGGCCACTGTGTGGCCAGGGCCCCTCTCCCTGCTGAGGGGTGTCACTGCTTCCCCCCAAAAAATGTATTTTTACTGATGCACTGAGAAATCTTTAATGTCTCACTCTGGGGGGTTCAGCTTTGGGTGCCAGGGTGAAGGGCTGCAGCTTTCAGGGGGAGAAACTGCTTTGGGGCCTGGGAATGCTTTGGGGAGCTTATTTTGAGGGAAGAACTGCTTTGGGGGACTTGAGGGGAGACTGCTTCAGAGGAGTCACTCTTGGGGGGGAACTGATTCAGGGGGAGATGCTTTAGGAGGGGTGTGGAGGGCCGAGCTCCTTTGGGGTGGAGGGGCTGCTTCGGGGGAGCCACTTTGGGGGGGGCAGGCCTAGGAGGACGAGTTTGAGGGGCTTTAGGGGGAACTGCTTGAGGGGGAGCCACTTTGGGGACTTGGTGGAGGGGCTGTGGGTGTTCTGGTACGGGTGGGGGTCCTGGGAGGACACAGGGAGGGGCTGGCAACTCCCAGCGTTCCTGCGGGCTGTGTGCCCCCCCCGGGCTGGGCAGGGCTGTGTGTCCCCTCCCCAGGCTGGGCAGGTGTCCGTGGCCCCCCCCCTCGGGCTGGGCAGGGCTCTGTGCCCCTCGGGCTGGGCAGGGCTGTGTCCCCCTCCCGGGCTGGGCAGGGGCCCGTGTCCCCCTCCCGGGCTGGGCAGGGGCCCGT